>BTHU01000007.1:47531159-47821159 GCA_036184795.1 Tokudaia tokunoshimensis
GTATAGACACAGATGACACAACATCAGTGTCAATTCATATCTTCCAGCAAAGCACTGCAACTGTGTCGAGTTTCAGTGTCTGCTTCCTCTCAGCCCTGCTTATACCTGACTTCAGCTTTTTCACAGGCTTCATTAGCCTGCTCCGATTTCCACCTCCAATGGGTGAATGTTTTCTGTATGTCCCCAGGGCTCAGCAGACCACCTCTTTGCTCCTATTACAGAAGTGCTGCTTTCTATGTAAATGTACCCAGGTGTAGAGTTGAGCTGTAATTCTGCCTCGGTCCTGGGGTAAAGTCAAACACAAAGGACGAAGCCAAACCATGCTCTAATATAACTCTGCATACCATCTGATCCATCCTCCACCTTTAAAATAAGGGATTTCAAAAATACTCTCCACAAATTACTGTTTTTGAACGTTTTTAAATCCGTTTCTTTTGTATTCCATTCTGACCACACTATTTAATACTCAGCTTAATCACTTGTTTCAGGGAATTCTGACAAGGCTTACCAGGTCCAAGCTTGAAAATGTGAGGTTTACTAACACAGAGGCTCTGCTCAGCACCATTGTGAACCCACATTTGACGGACAATGAACTATAAAAGTGGGACTGACACACCACATTATTTTCATACCGACTGCTGAGTGATGAGGCGACTGGATTACAGATAACCAACCATTTGTGAGTTTATTAAGAGTTGCTGTTTTTGTGTGCAAGATCCTCATGACTAGTTCTCTGCAGAATATTGGGTGGCAACAGTTGAGTTTATAAGGAAAGATAGCAAAAAAATCATAAATAAGAAACAGAAAAGCATGAGAAATATTCAGACTTGAGGAAGAGATGAATTATAGTGGTTATGGCTTTTCTACTAGTTAATGATGTTGTAATACAGCCAATGTATAATCTTAAAGCAAACTGATCATTAGCAATAGTCTTTTTTAAAAGAATCAAATATGGGATTTTTTATAACTGAACATAGTAATATAAGGTTTCTAATTGCTAAACACACAAAAAAAAATGTGTTGTGCCCCTGCATATCATACAAAGAGAATGCATGCAGTTTCTGTAGCCCTTGCAAATTGCAGGCTCATGGTCAGGGAGGGAGAAAGGCCTCAGGTCAAGCTGATTAAATGTGTCCGGATTCCTGTGGTGCTACTGGCATCTGTCTCAAACTTAGTCAATAACAAGAGACTTCCTGTTCCTTTCTCATGCCCCTGTGCTTTCCCTGCCTTTCCATCACTGCACAACACTGCCACAGACTCGCAGCCGAGTCTTTAAAACGTGGACTGTGGAGAACCTTCCAAATCTAAAGTATACTGCTTGACTTTCACTTTTCCATATTTTCTATTTTTGAGAGTTTTGTAGACATATACAACAAATTATGATTATATATATATATATATATATATATATATATATATGATCTTAGGGTCTCACTGCTATGAACAGACACCATGACCAGCACCATGACTCTTATAAGGACAACATTTAATTGGGGCTGGCTTACAGGTTCTGAGGTTCAGCCCATTATCATCAAGGCAGGAGCATGGCAGCATCCAGGCATGCAAGGTGTAGGATGAACTCAGAGTTCTATATCTTCATCTGAAGGCTGCAAGTGGAAGACTGACTTCCAGACAGCTAGGGTGAGAGTCTTAAGTCCATACCCACAGTGACACACCTACTTCAACAAGGCCATACCTCTAAATAGTGCCAGTCCTGGGCCCAGCATATACAAATCATCACATTCTACTCCCTGGCCCCCATAGGCTTGTTCAAACATATGAATCTATGAGGGCCATATTTAGACATAGCATAATGAAAAATACATTTAGTCCAACTTCAAAAGTCCCCATAGTCTATAGCAGTCCCAACAATGTTAAACGTCCAAAGTTCAAAGTCTATTTTGAGATCTATCCAATCACTTAACTGTAATCCCCAAAGCAAGACAGGAAACCAGCTGGGCAAAATCCAAACTATTCATCTCCATGTCTGATGTCAAGGCAGTTTTTAGATCTCCAACTCCTTTTTCATCTTTGTTGACAGCAACAAACTTCTTATCCTGACCTGGTTCCACTCCCTGTTAGCAACATTCCTCTGCAGATAGACCATGGCTCTGGCATCTTGAACATCTTGCGGTTTCCAAGGAATCTTCAACATTACAGCTTCTTGTTTCAATATCTGGGATCCACACATGATCTTCTGGTCTCCTCCAAAGGGCTGGCATCACTTCTCCAGCTCTGTCCTCTGTAGCACTCTAAGCTCAGGTTGATCCACTCCACTGCTGCGGCTGTTCTTGGTGGTCATCCCATGGTGCTGGCATCTCCAATACACTGGGGTCTGCTGCTACAACTAGGTTTCTCACCAATAGCATCTCATAGGCTCTCTTCATGGTGCCAAGCCTCAACTCTTTTACATGACTCCTTCTGTCCTGGGCCATCAACTACAACTGAGGCTGCACCTTCTCCAATGGCCTTCCCTGGCTTCTCACAGTGCCAAGCCACAGCCAGATCCCTCTTTGCCTAAGCTTGGCTTTCCTGGAACTTGGATTGTAGATCGACCTTGCACTCTGCATGGCTCTGTCTCCTATAATGCTGGAATTAAAGGAGTGTAGCACCATGCCTAGATTTGAGCTTTTTTTTTTTTCATCTAGAACCTGCTTTGTTTCAGGCTGGCCTTGAACTCAGAGATCTGTTTGACTTAGCCTCCTGGCATTAAAGGTGTGTACCACCATGCCTGGATCTAAATTTAGCTGGATAGGATCTTTCCCCAAAATTCCTTGATCTGTTATCTCCTAGAATATAGAATTCAGCTTCATTTCACTTCCTGGTACCCTTTTATACTTGAATCAAATATTTTATATTTTTCCTTTCTAAACTTGCAAAGCTTATTCAAAGCATTCTTCATGAGACTTAACCAGAGAACAAAGTCTCTGCTGGGCTTATTTGAGACTTCCTTTGTAAATGCAACTAATATAAATTTCTTTACCTTAGGATCAGATAGACTCTTCAGACAAGGGCAAAAAGCAGCCACATTCTTCACCAAAATACCACAAAAACAGTCTCTAGGCCACATTTTGAAATTTGTCATTGAAACCATTTGGGCCAGGTCTCCACATTCCAAATCATACTCAGCAATAAAGTCTTCCATATTCCTACTCAGATGGCCCATTAAGCCCAAGTTAAAGCATTTCACTGCTTTCCAAAGTCCCCAAATCCACATTCTTCCCATCAAAAGCATAGTCAGGCCTATCACAGAAATATCCCAGTCCCTGTTATCAACTTCTGCCATAGTCAGGGTTTTACTGCTGTGAAGAGACACCGTGACCAAGGCAACTCTTATAAGGACAACATTTAACTGGGGCTGGCTTACAGGTTCAGAAATTCAGTTCAGACAGCATCCCTGAGAGTTCTACATCTTCATCTGAAGCCTGCTAGCAGAATACTAGCTTCCAGGCAGATAGGATAAGGGTCTTAAAGCCCACACCCACAGTGACTCACCCACTTCAACAAGGCAACATTTATTCCAACATGGCCACACCTTTTAATAATGCCACTCCCTGGGTCAAGCATATACAAACTAATATACATATACGTACACGTATATGTATATGTTGGAGCACAGGGGTCCTACCAGTGGTTACACCTTCAAACAAAAGGATTCTCCCTTCCCTGGAAACTATCCAATGTTAACAGCTCCTCAGTAAGTGAGAGGGCTTAGAGATCATCTACCATGTCTGCTTTAGGATTTTGTCTGTACTGATTTCGTATAAGCCCTGTGCAGGGAACCTAACCACAGCTGCTATGAAATAATCGTTGTCATAAATGTGACACATCTAGAAAACAATCTTGGACATCCCTTCTCCCCATCTTCTGGCTCCTACATTTCCTCTGTCTCCTCTTCAATATTCCCTGAGCTCTGGTGGTGGTAGGGATACTACAAAGGTCTCATGTAGGATTGAGCACTGACTGAGCCTTTAATTCTTGTGATTTTGATTAACTTTGCATCTCTCTGCAAACTGCTGTCCACTTGAGCAGGGTGCTTCTCTGACCAACAAGGAAAGCTCCCCAGCCAGGTCTATGGGTGTGAACAAAAGTATTTATAAGGCAAATTAAGTTTTTAACATGTTAATCACTCTCTATTTGTGGTTGAGAAAATGTTATATTATAGTTACATGCTTTAATTGCAGCAGGTGAGAATCAGAGGTAGGCAAAGTTCTGTGAATTTAAGGCAAGTTTATTCTAGATAGTTGGGTCCAGACAAACTAAAGTTACACGGTAAGACACTGTCACACACCATACCCTCGCCCCCCACACACTAAATAAATGCAAATAAAAGATGACCTATTTGTCAAATTCAAACAAGTCAGGAAGCAAAACATTATGACATGTGTGCTTCTCCCTCAATGTGTGCTTCTCCCTCACTGTGTGCTTCTCCCTCAGTGTATGTTTCTTCTTCAATGTAGAAGATCATTCACAGGAACAGATAATGTTCTTAGTTTGCTGCAGCTATGGCACTATACATTGGGCATTACCATTCATAGGGCCACTTGCAAGAGCTGAGAATCACCTGTAATCACTAATTAAATACTAGGACTTGCATCTTTTTCTCCACACTCCAAAGATTTATCCTGTCATTAATACTATATAATACTTACCAAAGAGTGTATCAAAGAGGGATCAGGGAAAAATACAGAAGTATAGATGTAGTATGATCTGTGGACTTGTTCTTGAATGAAGTAGGGGAATCACATTATAATGTTTAGATGGTTATGTATCTATCTATTCTTTCTTCAGGAAGGTAATTACAATAAACTTTATAATAACAAATAAAAGTCATGACTCTATCACCAGCTGAAACCAATGACATTTGTCAGTGTATTTCCCCATGTCAACCATTATCCTCTGTTTTAAACAAAATGGTAACAATGGGATTTTATTTTCAGCTACACGTGCTAGACTTGTAGAGATTCCCACTTAAGATGGTTAACTCCTAGTGTTTTTGCTAACTTGGTACTGCTGTGAAGGAACTGTGCAGATGACTAAGCCCTTTCTTAAGAAGAGAGTCTTTTCATTGCCTTAACTAGGAAGAAGAGAAAACAGGAGCGATGAGGGAGGAGTTGAGCTAGGCTGATCCCAAGAAGGGGCCACACAGCTTTACTCACTATACAGACTAAGAAAAATATCACCAAAAAATGCACACAGTATCAGGAAGCCCAGAGCACCCTCAACCAAAAGCGTGAAAGTCAGTGGACTTCAGTCTTACTAGTCCACATGGGGCTGAGTCCTGCCAGGAGCTTAAACAAGCTTCAGTGGGGATACACCCTTAAAGCCTCCAGACTCACAGCCTTGCTGACTGGGTTGCTAGCTGCAAAAGCTGGGCCAGAGAGGCAGCTGAGTCACACAGTGTTCCGATAATGACCTACCAATTGGTGAGATAATAAATTTGTGTTGTTTTAAGCCACTCACTTTGTGGTAATTTATTATGGCAGCAATAGAAATCAAATTCATCAGATTTGTTCTCATTTACAAATTCCCCATCAGCCTCTCACCAAACGCTCTTAGCACTCACTATTGATCACTGCCTAGATCCATTATTCCATTAGAGATTGTGAAATGGTAATTTAGAAATTCTATCATTCCTCCTGTGTGTATTACCTGTGTGCATTTTTATAAAGAAAACTTTGTTAACTATTGACTACCCAATAGCAAAAGCAGAACAAAAGCAGTCCCCACTCTTTTCTCTTTATTTTTAATTTTCTAGGGCAATGGGTTACTGTCTCAGCTGATACATAAATGCATCTAAAAATTCATATGAATTCTAGATTCCAACACATTTGATTTGGTTCAACAGCATTAACTATTCTTTAAACATACAATTCTGTCATCATTGACATCCCGAGAAATGGTCGTTTGTGTCAGGATTCTAGTTTACCCATCATCCTCTCTTTCCAAAACAAGATACCATAACTGCACAGAATTTTCCACAAGCACAAATAAGCCTCTGTCTGCTCAAAATATCCCTTATTTTTCTGGGAAAGCAAGTCACAGATTATCATATAAGCAATACATAAGCCCACCGGAACAGGCAAATTAGTCATATTAATGTTTAATAAATTTCAAGCTGCTAAGGGAATGTATTTCTGTTAAAAATTAATCAATAAAAACATAAACTGCTATTGAATTCAGTTTCAATGGACTGTGGCACTGGTGTGATGGTCCATTCTGGTGGTCAACTTGACAGGATGTAGAACTGACAAACAGATAATCCATCAGGCACACCTATGAAGACTTGTCTTGATCGGTTTAATTGAAGTAGGAAAACAAAATGCTCTAAATATGGCTGTCATGGTCTGCTGGCAGCTCGACAAAACAAGGCTTCAGGTGGGAAGATTCTGCTGTTTGCCTGTCTGTGTTCACATTGCACTCAACAGTTCATCCACTCTGACAGCATCTTGCTGCTCCCACTGCAGCCCTTCATCAGTGACATTAGAGTCCAGCCTCTTCAGTCTTCCAGAGTAGATGAAACACAAGGGGCTCTCCAGTAATCCCTTAGTTCGTCAGTGCAATGTTGGAACTGCTGAGACATCTAGTCTGATGGCAGAGAAACTTGCAGGCTGTCAAGCTTCTACCATGTGAAGTTAGACATTGTGGAATTACCTTACTGTGATGGTTTGTATATACTCGGCCCAGGGAAGGGCACTATTAGAAGGTGTGGCCCTGATGGACTAGGTGTGGCCTTGTTGTAATAGGTGTGACACTGTGGGTATGGGCTTTAAGACCCTCGTCTTAGCTGCCTGGAAGTCAGTATTCTGCTAGCCACCTTCAGATTTAGACATAGAACTCTCAGCTCCTCCTGCACCGTGCCTGCCTGGTACTGCCATTCTCCCACCTTGATGATAATGGACTGAACCTCTTAATCTGTAAGCCAAGCCCAATGAAATGTCCTTATGAGAGTTGCCTTGGTCATGGTGACTGATCACAGCTGTAAAACCCTAACTGAGACACTTCCCTATTGTATAAGCCAACAAACAAATCCTTTTTTAATGCACATTTTTTCTGTTGGCTCTTTTGTACCAGGGCATACCAAATAATAACAGAGGTTGTGCTTAATTAGTTGTGCTTTATTCATTATATCTTAAAGGCATCACATGGTCACTTTTTGGTCCATGTGACTGTACCTACATTGCAGTACCACATTATATGCATGCATATGCTGATGGGATTCACGGGATGGACAGAATTAACTCCCATATCTCCCTGCTCTTTTCTCTGTTCTTTTGTTTGCTGGCATCGCAGTTTAAACAGGTTTGAAAACATTTACCTCTGTGCGGTTGAGTTACCACATCTCACCCATACCACTTACACGATCTCAGTAATTAATTCTTCTTCTTTGATAATATTTAAAATATGTACAATAATCAAGTGATTCTAAACTAACATGTATAGGCGAACTACGTTTCCTGAGGTTGAGCTCTAATTGTAGTCCTTCCTACCTTGCTGACACACTTCCACAGGATGCTTTTATTTGCAATATTAATTTACCGTTGAATGTATGCTAAAAGTTATATAGCAAAGACAGTAATCTTTGCCTCCTAAAATAATGTGTCTTTCTGGGGAGTGATGGCTTAGGCTTTGTGGAATCAGCGATGTTGTGAAATTCAAACTCTTGCTACCAAGAGTTTGCTACTCTTGCTCCCCTCCTAATTTATGGCTTCTTTCTTGCCACTGTATCTGCAATTGAATTATTGTTAGGATGGTTGTGTTTATTGAAACTTCTCCTAAGATCAATAGATGAAAGACACTTTTGAATATTTAAGCAGATCGTTTAAAATCATTTAAAGGAAGATACATTACATTTGGTTAACGATCAAAACCTGAACTCTAAAGCTTGAAAGATTGGAAGAAAGATATGGAGGCTTTATAACATTCTTTTTCTACTTCACTAGCATTTTCTCAAACTATTGGCAGTTAAATGATGCATATGATTCTTGTCTACCTTTGAAGCCAAAATTAAAGAGTCAGTTGTATATTGTTTTTTTTTATTTTCTAAGTTTTTTTTATTTACATTCAAAATCATTTCCCCTTTCCCGTTTCCTCCCTCCCTGAAAGTCCCATAAGCTCCCTTCCCTCCCTCTTTTCCCCATTCAACCCCCTCTCCCTTCTCTGTCCTGGCATTCCCCTACATCCAGTCTTTCCAGGACCAGGGGTCTCTCCTTCCATCTTCTTGGAAATCTATTGATATGCTAATTGTGTCTAGGGTATTCCGAGATTCTGGTTTAATATCCCCTTATCAGTGACTGCATACCATGTGTGTTCTTTTGTGATTGGGTTACCTCACTAAGGATGATATTCACAAAATTCCTAGGCAAATGGTCAGAACTTGAAAATATCATCCTTAGTGAGGTATATTGTTAATAATAGTTCAATTCATAGAACTGAACACACTATAACTGTCAAATGCCATTTTAATATAATAAAATCAGTTCATTCCAGAAAATGATGGTAAGAACACACAAATAACAACAAAACTATTATTTTCATATGTGTGTGTGTGTGTGTGTGTATGTGTCGTGTGTGTGTGTGTGTGTCTGTATGTGTGTATTCATCTACCATTCAAACCATTTAACCAATAAAGACATTGAGATATACAATAATATGTACTAAGCCATCATTACTACTTGGCACAATTTTACCCTGGGTTAATCAGTTGAATCTATTCTTCTTTGTACCCTCTTGCTCAAACACTAATCAGTATCCTGGGTAAGCTGGTTTGGAGTATGGCAGCTCCTATCTGTATCCATGACAAATGAATAACTTATTATGAAGAACAGCATCCATCCTTCACTTTCTTTCTCTCTTCCTCTGAAATTGTAGATATTTATGGATCTCTCTTCACATTCTGTAGGTGCTTTATATATTGATTCTGAACATCACTGACTGGTTTCTCATGTATATGAACAGGTCTTGGTCATTTGCAAATCACAATATTGCTGACAATTACTTAGCCCCACTGAGAGTGTGGCCATCTAGAGAAGCACACCAAGCGCTTTGGTGTACTCTCTGTCTCTTTTCCTTTTCTGTGTTTCAATGTGTGAGTGCCCGTGCAAAGCTAAGTGATGGACATTTTTCTATTTGAATGTGTGAATGCCCATTCACATGTGAGTAATATACATTTCTCTGTGTAAATATGTAAATGTCCATGCACACCTGAGTGATGTCCATTTTAATCTATTTTACTTTCAACACTTTTCAATCAGCTGCTTAAATATTTACTGATAGCTATGCATCCATTGCTGAATGCAAGGTTACTTACAATTTTCATATTTGGCCATTTGATTTTTAAAGCAGTTAAAGTTCATGTTGTAAATGAGATTTATTAACATTCTGCTCTATTATATAATTAGTACATAAAAGAGCAGGCCCTTTAAGCTGTCTCAATAGTATGTTTTATTTAACGATCAGGGTGAGTGGACACCATAAGTCATAGTTGAGCAACAGAAAGTATAAAGCTGCACTTTCCAGAGCATAGGATCCTAACTTGATAGAAAGAAAGAAGCATTCACAAGCATGGAAGACAGGATCGCATCACTGTGGCATGAAAATTCAATGCTCATTTTAATGCTGGTGCATGCTTAACATTAATAGTTTTGCAGAAATGATTATGCTTTCCACATAGGGAAAGCAGATCCTAGACTCAGATATTTTGCTGACTGATAATATTCAGGAGCATTCTAACATTCTGATTTCTTTTGTTTGTATTTACATGACTTTCTATTTCAAGTTGAACTGGATTTCTAAGGGAAGTTGGAATGTCTTAATTTATAAGTGTGGAATATATCATGTACACCCATGCAAGTGTGCTATAAATGTAGGAAAGTTAACCGATTGGCCAGCTTCTTATATTATAAAATGTTACTATTATATCTTGGGTTTTAAGGTGGTTCAGTAGGCAAAGCACTTGCAATCAAGTCAAATGACCTGAGTTTGATCCTGGAACCTACACAAAGGTAGAAGGATAAAACCTTGTCCACAAAACTGTCCTCTGACTTCCACATGCATGAATGTTGTGACACCTGTGTGCTAACACATGTACATAGCACACATGCACATATTCATACATACTCATACACACACATACACACACACCTACTCACACACAGGCACATTCACACAAAATTCACATGCACACACATATACTCACACACAAACACACACACAGAAACACTCAAACTAACATGCACACACATATATTGACACACACATACACATATTTACACTCTTACACACACACATTCACACATTCACACTTAGACACACATGTATATTCACACACACATCACACATACACATTATAAAATGATAATAAATAAAATCTTAAAAATCATTATATTTCAACTCCCAACAAACTGAAAATTCAACTACTTCCTTTCCATCAAAAAATGTGGATATCTTTTTCTTATGCCAATAGTGGACACTTGTTCTTTAGTTCCTCTTAAGCTCAAGTTTATTCATAAGTTTTTCTTCATTTTACACCCATTCTAAAGGGCATCCTCAGCTAAAGATGGCATCAAGTTAAATAAACATTAAACATTTCTTTTGGATTAATTGTTCTGTCTCACAACAAGGAACAGCAAGTTTCTTAGGCCTTGTAAATCAGGTTTAAAATCCAAATCCCAGGTTCTGTTCTGGTGGGTAATTACAGCTCTTAATTCATAAAGTCTTTGGCTTTTATCCTCAAAGAAGGCCAGCAATTGGATAGAGCTAATGAGACAGTAAGAGTAAAACCTCACTTTCTCTTCTCTACACATAATGGGGCATTCTTCAGACTTGGAAAATATGTATAATTGGGATTCATTTCTTTTGACAGGACATTAAATTCAAGATTTTCTAATGAAACAAATACAGAATGGTATTTATGTAAAAATCCCCCATAAACAGTATATATCTTTAAATGAGCAGTCAAGTTCAGAATTATTTTATAAATGAACATATGATTTCTTGTTTTATCAGGATTTTCATGGTGCATGCATAATAAGTGAAATCAAGAAAGCATTTCAAGTGCAATTGACCTTCCATAAGGATTAGGAAAGTCACGGTCAATAACCCCTGGCCTCAGAGCCTCTTCTTCCCAGCTAGTTGGTGATATAGTAGTTACTCTTCTGTTACTGTAAGTAAAACACTAAGTCAAGAGAAAGAAGGAGAGAAAGAAAGAAAGAAAGAAAGAAAGAAAGAAAGAAAGAAAGAAAGAAAGAAAGAACTAAGAGTTAATCGAGTCTTATTATGGAGTCTGGAGTCCTCCATGGCTGGCGAGATACATCATGGGAGCAGGAACAGGGGCTGGCTGATTATATTTCCTTTTTTTTAATTAGATATATTCTTTATTTACATTTCAAATGTTGTTCCCTTTGCTGGTCCCCCCTCTGAAAATTCCCTAACCCATCCCCGCCCCCTGCTCACCAATCCACCCACTCACGATTTCTTGTGCTGGCATTCCCCTATACTGGGGCATCTAGCTTTCTCAGGACCAAAGGCATCTCCTCCCTTTGATGTTCAACAAGGCCATCCTCTGCTGTATATGCATCTGGAGCCATGGGTCCCCCCCCCATGTGTACTCTTTGGTTGGTAGTTTAGTCCTTGGGAGCTCTGGGGGTACTGGGTGGTTCATATTGTTGTTCCTCCTATGGTGCTGAAAACCCCTTCAACTTCTTGGGTCCTTTCTCTAGCTCCTCCATTGGGGATCCTGTGCTCAGTTCAATGATTGGTTGAGAAGGTCCTCCTCTGTATTTGTCACAGTACATTTACACAATGGAATACTACTCAGTTATTAAAAACGATGAATTTATGAAATTCTTAGGCAAATGGATGGAACTAGAAAAATATTATCCTGAATGAGGTAACCCAATCACAAAAGGACACACATGGTATGCACTCACTGATAAGTGACTATTAGCCCAGAAGCTTGGAATACCCAAGGTAGAATTCACAGATCAAATGAAGCTTAAGAAGGAAGAAAAAGTATGGATACTCTGGTCCTCCTTAGAAGGGGGAACAAAATACCCACAAGAGGAGTTACAAAGACAAAGTGTGGAGCAGAGACTGAGGGAAAGACCATTCAGAGACTGCCCCACCTAGGGATCCATCCCATATACAGGCTGATTACATTTTCATCCACTCATAGGAAGAAGAAATCTGAGGTGATCTACACAAAGCCTCATAGTTCAGCACCCCAGTGACCTCCTTCCTCCAGGAATGTTCCACCTCCTAAACATTTCAAAATTTCCCTAAACACCACCAACTGGCAATCAAATGTTCAGATGCTTAAGTCTATGGAGGTTATTCTGATTCAAACTACCACAGTAAGAAGAACAAAGCAGGGAGGTGGGCCGGTTGGTACTGAGGGAGTGCAGTCAGTCTCAACTCTGATCCTGAGCATCTGTAAGACTAAGGCTGTACAGCAGAGACTGAGCTGGTTTTCTCCAGAACAGAACCATGAAGGTAGCGGAAGATAACACCTCCTACAGAAGCATTACTGTGAACAACTATTCTGCACATAAATTCCTGTCCAAGAGATAAGAAAATCCAGTGAGAAATCATAATGTCTGGGCACAGCACAGAAATTTTAAAAATGCATTGATGAAGTCAGGAATGATTGTATTATATTGCCAAAGTGCATCATTCAACAACTCCAGAAAACATACCAAAAAGAGAGAGGCTTATCCACATGTCAAAAGAAGACAGCAATCTTCAAGTTGTCTCATATATCTGTGTTTCCCAGTCAAAGCAGTGTCAGACAGGCTGCCAGTGGTCCCTGACTCTAACACATGGAAGCCAGCAAGATCACCACATTTGTCTTACCACTAAGTTGATCCCATGAGTCCTAAACTCTAGGCTCACCACAGCAAGAAGTCACCATTGCACAGCCCTGCAGATACAACTTCTAAAGTACTGTGTCTACATTGAGCCTCCACACCCAGCCTGGTACAGGTTAGATAGAATAACTTCAACCTCCATGACTGCCAGCTTGACAAGGCCTCTGAGTAACTCCATCTTGACACCAATGGTCTTAACTTTCAGGCCAGAAACTGTAGACATAAGACCAAGCACAATTCAGGGCCAGGATGATCTTAGCACAGACTGTATCAGATTACTTCTAGTCCTAAGTGCGCCCTATAGTCTGATTTGGCCCTGCCCTTAAATTATACTACTACCAAAGCCAAAGTCACCAGCCCTCCAGACTTGTGGAGTCTGAGGACAAGCAACTACCTCCATTATAACCTCCATTACCTCCCCTGACAACCAAGTAGCTCTTGTTTACTTTCACTCCAAAACTATTGGGAATTTAGATCAGCTACAAGCACATGAAACAATACAATCTATTTCACTCCAACACCAGGTCAGTCTTGATGGCTTGAGGCAACAGTCTGTCACCTATGCTTACACACTACCTTGCTAAGATGGTCTTCACAGCCCCATGCTTCAAGAGAGCCCAAATGGCCTCACAGTCCCACAGACACAGGGTTCTGTTCCTTATCAGTGTCCCCAGTGTAAGACCTATTTCAACAGATTAAGCTTTGGGAAAATGTTCACTGATCCAAGATACAGACCAATCTCTTTAAGCACAGGTAAAGCCACTATAGAGTCAGAATCCAAGCTTGTCAATACAAGCTCAGTCACAGTCATTTCAGCACCAGGCTGGCTAGCTCTTGGAGACATACTTCTTCAAGGTATTCTTGATTGTCAAATTGGCACAGCCTAGATTCATCTAAAAGGACAGCCCCGACTAAGAAATTATCTTGATCAGATTAGCTTGTAGGCATGTCTGTTAGAGGGGGTTTTTTAATTGTTAATTGATAAAGGAGAACCTAGTCTATTGTGGGTGTTACCATCCCTAGGCATGGCATCCTGGGCTTTATAACACAACTGGCTTGGTATGAGCCTATGAGCTAGATCTCAAGCAGCCTCCCCCATAGTTTCTGCTTTCTAATTCTTTCTCTGATTTCCCTTAATGAGAGACTGTGATCTAGAAATGTAACCCACAAAAATCATATCATCTGCTAATCTGCTTTTCATTAAAGTAGTCCATCATAAAGTTTAACACTACTTTTGTATGGCGTCAGCCCCTGTGGACCCAACTTTTTGAACAATCACTGTGGATATGGGCTCCAGGCTTACATTTACTTACTGAGGTTCGAGTTCCAAAATTTGGACCCAGGTGCCAAGCACAGAGAAACAGATGCCATATCATTTTTCTCCCTTGTATGTGCAACCTAAGAATTGAACCCAGAGAAGCAGAGTGGAATCCTGTGTCCAAGGAAGGAAGTAGATGTTTTTCAATGTTTATACAATTAAAGTCAGGGAAGATTAAGTTCTGTAAATATATTGTGGGATATTTTAAGGATTTCTAGGCATATATTTTAAAGTGCTCATTCGTCAAAACTGAAAATTATATGACTCAACAGATTTGTTAATTTGATCAGTCAGTAGAACAATTCCACAATGGCATTCCAAGATTTCACATTTCACATTATAAAATTATCATAATTTTCTGAAGTGAAAATTAATTATTACTAAGAAAAGCAAGGTATTTGAAGGCTGAGACTCAGTCTAAAAAATAAATCTAAAACAAACATAAATAAATAGATCTCTAGGGTACTCTTAAATCTACAAAATTTAAAGGCATACCATGCAGCCTATATCTGCTTTCAAAAGTCAAAAGGTCCAATCTGTCACCACAACTGAAATCTGCATTTTTAACATTTCGCAAGAGTATTCAGCCGGTACAAAGATTCATTTCCAAAATCTGAAAAGTCACTACATTTTGGTGTTGTTGGAAAAGCAGTAGAAACAGTAAATTATGCTGGCAGGGACAAAATGGAACATTTTCTAAACTAAACTAAGGTTTAGGTCACAAATGCTCAGTGGTTCACAGTATCAGCACTGGGTAATGAAACAGAATTGCTTAAAGTACTTTGTCCCTTCTGGAACTTTGCCTGAGCAGAGTCACCAAGGGAGATGGAAGGGCAGTTCACACTGGATGCCTTGGTCTTTCTACACCGGGCCTAGGAAATGAGAGCCTCGCTGGATCTGTGGGCTGAAAACCCTGCAGGTGGAATTTTATTCCCATTAAGGTTAGCTTGTGTGTCTCCCTCCCTTTATAAAACTGGATTTAGGTCTGCAGTATGAACACTTTACCTTTATAAACAGCAAGGAATATCACTGAAATCTCGTGGTGTAAGTGCTCCTTCTGAATTAGTCAAAACTATGGAAAATAGTGGGACTACTTGGGTATCAGGAAATTAAAAACAAACAAATAAATGAGGAAATCTGATTATTTGGTGACAAAGAAAATGAGAGCTTACTACACATTTGTTTGCAGGCTAAGCGATGAATGCCAATCAGAGAAAGTATGTCGAAAAAAAGTTATCCCCAGGATAGGAAAGATGCTAAATTTCCATACAGTAATTGTGTGCGGTGGCACTCTCTCAGTTCAAAGTGACAGCATACTTTCATACAGTGGGAACAAGGAACTGACTTTTTGACTGAGAGTGACTGAGCTTAGTTCCTGTTCCCTTCACTGAACCAATTACTCTTTTAACATCAACTCCCCACAGAGACAGTTAATACATGACAACCTTTCTCGGTCAAGCACGCCTTGCTTAAACAGAAGTTTCTCTGGAGAGTTTAAATGGCTAGGTACGGAAATAAATTAGGCAATGACAGCTCAACTTCATTTTATTAAAACAGCATTTAGGAGTAAGCGTAGCATGGGTCCAGCTATGAACTGAATAGCTCATTCTTTTGAAAATGTCAGTTTAGACTCTTCTTGAAACCATAATGAAGATACAGATTAATAAAAAAGGTGATGGATAATTGAATGATAGAATTACAATAAAAAAAATGTGTGCCTGTGGGACAGATCAGGTGAGGGCTTGGTTTCAACAAACATTAAGTAACTCTTGCAGCCACAACTGTAGTTTTACTCCTTGAAGCAATATTATAACACTCGGTGTTTGTTGAAGAGTAAAGGGATTGACTTCTTCTATCAGGAGCAATTTAGGAAGGACCTAGAAGAAAAAGATGACATCACCTATTTGAAGTGCCTGAAAGTTTAATATTCTAATTCTCTTCTCAGAAAGACTCCTGAGTCTTTGGGGAGGGGGGTTTACTATCTGACTCCAGTTAGGCGCTACAAGATACACTGAAAATGCTATGGTCAAAGAGGTTTCATTCTCAACTTTGTACTCTCATTCCCCTAAAGATATGCAACTCAGGCATTCTATCCATGAATCCAGAAATCCTGTTACGTGCCCAGATACCAAATTCTGCCCAAACCATTCCATGTTTGTTAGCAAGAAAATGGGCAGGTATTTCCTCATCTTCTTTCCCTCCCACCTTACCAACTCCCTCCCATCTTCTTTCCTTCCATCTTCTCTTCCTTCTTTCCCTCTCCCTTGATACTCTCTTTCTGGGTTGTTAAGAGATTCTCATACAGTTTAGCAGAGGTGACTTGACTACTGTATCTTTTGACATACAGACATTGAATTAATTACCTGGATAAAAGTCACTCAGGAAAGTTTATTTTTTGATGCCATGTAAATATGTCTGTAAAATAAAAACAAAATAATTTTATATGCACACATACACACAAGTATACACAAGTATACACATATATAAACACATGCATACATAATGTTATATATACACACACAGACATATATACATATACATACATATTCCCCATTCTTCACGTTTACATTTTATCTCTGACTTGGGAATACAATAAAAACTGAAATCACTTTAGTAATCATTTAGTGGAATTTAAAGATATATAGATCACACATGGGGAAAAGACTTTCCATTTTCCATGCCTACTTATGAATATGTTTATAGTTTCATCTGATTTTTAGATATTAAAATGTCTCCATCTTCTGGACTCTTGTGTTTGTAAAGTCTTATCCTTATAGGAAACCCCTACGATACTGAACATAAATGTCTGAACACAGGCTATTAATAAGGACGGACTAATATATCAATTTTCTACAGAAAGTAAGTTTTAATTGTCTGACTATAGTAACTGATTCATGATACATAAATCCATGAATACTGATCTTAGTATCTTCATGTAGCTTTATTTCACCAGCCAGTGGAAGATGCGTTAGGAAGAGAGAATATTAAGGGGTTGGATGGGAATCTCAGGAAGTAAAGAAAAAGAAACAGGACATGCTTTGCTCACTTTTTTAGGGCACACTGTTAGCCATAGCTGTTTATGCTTTTAGCCTAGGGCTAGAGCTGTTTCACTGGCAAATGTGAGGCTACTGTGAGCTTCCAAGCTCACAATATATATGGATCTAGACTGTATTGAAGTCATGGCCAAAAGAGAGTAAGAGTTGTATGTCAAACAGGGCTCCTCCAAACTGCCTTTCCATACTGAGGTGAGACTTCTGTATCTTCATGCTCGTTCTGGGGAGACTAAAACTGGGTCTACTAAGACACAGAGATGGCTGTAAATGAGCTGAATGTCATGTGTTAATATATTTTTTCACTTTTTGGGACAGCAACCCGCCCACAAAACCTTTGACCTAAAATCAAATAAACTGAACACTTAGGGGCTCCCAGAGACTGAACAACCACCAAAGAGGGAACATGAGCTAGACCTAGCTCTCAACCCCCCACCTCTGCACATAGGTAGCAAATGTGCAGCTTGGTCTTCATATGTATCTCTCAACAACTTGAGTGGGGACTGCTCCTTCATTTGATGCCTGTGGATCCCATTCCCTTAACTGGGCCACCTTGTCTGACCTCTGTGAGAGAGGATATTCATAGTCCTACAGTGACTGATGAGCAGGGAGGTGGGAGGAGGTGAAAACCAGGGTTGGGGGGGATGTCCCCTTCTCAGAAAAGAAGGCAAGAGGAGAGTTGGGGGAGGAGCTACAAGATGGGGGCTGTGAGGAGACAGGTGGGGGATGATATTGGGGTCTAAAGTGGAAAGGTAAATTAATTTAAATATATTATCCATTGAGAATTTCATGCAACATATTATAAATTCATACAAGGCATTTTGGACTCCACTCCTTTTAACTCTTCCCAGATCTATTCTCACTTCTCCATCCCCTCACTCAATTAAATTCATGGAAATGTTTCATAATAAAGATGACTTGAAAAGATAATCAATAACTTTTATGTTATACTGTCATCCTAATAACAAAGTATCATTGAAATCTAACTCTATACTGCTTATTAAAACTATGAAAAATAAAAATCAGCAAATATTTGTTCATTAGGATTTGGTTATGTTTATCAAACTCTTGTACACATGAGTCAATCAGAAAGTTTGACATTTTTAGACTATTAACATTGTGAATTTGTCTCACAAGCATCTTTGGTGTATAGACTATATTTTAGGAGTGTGATATTTTTCTCTAATTTTTCATTCTTCTTCATGATTCCTTGAATAGCTCTGACAGCTATCTTTTGTACATTTTTATTTGGTTAACTCACCATAAATACAGATTTGCCTGTGAATAAAAAAAATTTTCATTTTACAATTTTTAAATTTTTAAAAATTTAAATTTTGAATAATTAAAAATTTAAATTTTAAATTTTGGATCTAAAATGCTAAAATTTCCAAATCTGGCTTTATTCTCAAATTGTGTATCAAAAGCTAAACTGGGCCTATTACAATATCTGTCCAATAAATTACTTTTTGCTCAATAATTATTTCTTATACTCCAGCTTTTCTATACTGCAGTCTTCTATTGCTTCTTATTGCATCAGCCAACAGTTTTGCATCAGGTAATAAAGCATTTCACAGGATAAGATTAACTTTTAACTCTTTTTAGTTTCTAAACTATAGAAGAAAAGCCCCTACCTACCAAGCTGAAGCTAATGTCAATGAAGACAAATATTTTCCAGCACATTTGTTCCTCCCCAGTTCTCACTCAGAAATAGGAATTGTTCAATTCTCTTCCTTTTGCTATGTTCTCTGGTTTTGAAAGCAGAATCTGTTTTCCTGATGAAGGAAGGAAGGAGGCTGCTTAGAGGCACGGATGCCAGTGTGGCTGGCTGCTGAAAACAGTGAATCCCTTGTCATTGAAATCCCTCATGTTTCTCCTATTCTAAAATGCTCATATTCCACTAACCTATAATAAAGAAAATATCTCACAGTGTTTATGATTTTATATTAAAAGGTGAATCAAACACAGAGCAATTAAATCAAAAACTTTGGGAAGGGGACATGGATATTTGATGTGCATCTTCCCAGCCCCACTTAGCCTTATTCCCGTGAAGTTCTTCAAATGATATTTCCATACATCCATAATTCAGAATTTCTTATTTATAAAATATATTGGTGTCTTATATTATTAAGTGTACAATCCCATTCTGATATTTGAAAGGCATTGACTTAATTATCATATTCCCTTCTTTTAACTCGGGCTGAAGGCAAATGTTACTAAGTCTTGGCAGTGCAACAATGTACACTTTCTTCCAAAGGAACAGTGTACACATTCTTTCTTCTGACAAATCCACTTAGCTTCCAATTATATCAGACACTGAACAGCAAATCAGCATACCTGCACTCTATTACTTTGCTCTATCTTCTCTCATTTTTTAACTTTCAGATGTACAATTTTGTATCTAATTACCTCTATAACCAGAAGTATATGCTGATAAAATGATTTATTAAGATAAAGATCGTGCCTGGTATTCTTAAGGTGGAATGGCGTTAATTGGCCCCTGGAGCTCTAATTCCCCTTAGCACTGCTCACATATGCACAGATTTTAACCTACTGACTTGCTAATGGAAAGGTGACTCGTATCACATATAGATCTTCTCACATTATAGAAGGATGGAGTTATTGCTTTGGGGATGAAATGAATTGAGTAGGTACTGCGATGGTGAACTTCTGCACAAGATTATCTAGTTCCTCTCTTGCTTCGTGGAAACATACTGGAAAGAACACATCAGACAGGCAGAGCAGGATAATTTTTCCAAGCTTCAGAGCTGAGCTTCCACAAATCTTGATAACTATGTTAGAGGAACCATAAACTCTTCAATGGCTCCCTTCCAATTACACGATATGAGGCAGTAATGTATAGAAGATAGAATGCCAACAATCACGTAAAGTAAATGTGTCTTTCCACAAACACTCACTAAGGGGCAACTCTGCCACTGTGAGTGAACATGACAGAAGGTGGCTGAGAACTATGATTTATGTCTTCAGAATGGTTACATTTTAGTGTAAGCAAGGGACAAACTGCAACAATGTGGCACTTAAGTGGTAGTGTAGGAGGTAGACACCACAGACTTTGTGAGTGCAGCACATAGCTTTACTCTCTGATTGAAGAAGCCCATAGTTAGTATTCTGATGATGGTTACTCGTTTATATTTATTAATAATTTCATTGATTATTTAAGTTGCTTTAGGCACAAACTCTGTGACTCTGACTTGCTTCTGTCTTCCCCTGGTTTTCCCACAATGTCTCAGGGCCCTTACAATGTCTCACATATTTTCCACATTTAGTTCAAATGTCTAATCACTTCCCAGAATTTATATTCTCAGTTCGACCAATTCATCCCATTTCTCTATTCAGCTATCAAGTAATATAAACATAATTTCTGGTATGTTTTGAACCATTGAAAGAATAACGTACAATAATACTTAGATAGGCAAAAAAAACTAAACAAAACAACAACAACAAAAAACCCAATAATTTTCCTTACAGGTCCAGAGGAAGACATTCCAGAAAATGCAGCCTAGGTACTCGTAGATGGCTTGACGTAGCAGTTGAGTGGGAATTGCTGTGCTGGGCTTCTGATGTTGAATCTTTCAAATTAATTCCTTATCAATTCCTTCAATTTCTATTTTATTATTATTCATTCAGAGTTAGGCAACAAAGATGCCACGATGAAGTAACCAAGTCCTAGATTCAAAAAGCGCAATTGTTAATGATGTCACTGCTATTTTTAGACACCAGTGACTTAGAGTCTTATCTTTACACTTTGGTTACTTTTGGCAATCGGGTTATATTTCAAATATCCTATTCTCTATATTCATAAAAAGGGGAAATATGTATTAGTTAAATGAATTATCATGTATAATTCTCATGTAAAAAATTGAATGTAAACTGTCCATGTCCATCTCTTTTCCTACAGTAGGAGTACAATTGTTTTATCAGACTCAAAGAATAATAAATGCATTGTGTTTTATAAAGGGGACAAAAGTATGTGTTTGCTTCTGGCCCCTGAATATCTTTACCTACCTAAATATGTATATTTAAAAACACATACACATAGACATTGCTCTGTCTCAGTTATAATTTCATGTCACTTGACTTTTATACATAGGCATAAGTAATCTTTCTAATCCATATCAATCATAGCAGGCACAGGATTATTATAAGGAGAAAATGTGTAGGCAGCCAGTAGCAAACAATTCTATTGTCCCCAAGGAAAGTCATGAGTCAGCACAGTGGTGTACCTCCCTTGTGCAAACACTAGAAATATGTTGGTAAATGATTGTCCTCAAGGAGCCTACACACAATTTTTCACAAATCTACAGAATCCCTGGTCAGAACGCATTCATAAACCTTAACATTTTTCATCCTGAGAAACACTTTCTGGTAGAACTGTTTAATAAAAAACAATAAGTATTTATTATATGACAGGTACTATTAGGAATTCAATAGCAGGAAGAACACCAGGATCTCCAGATGGTTCGCATCTTTATGAAGAACTGTTTTATGTGTTTTATATAATGGGCAAAAGGCCCAAGGAGAGCATGTTTTGACTAATATCTATATATTTAGGGCATGATAAAGCCAAGAGATACAGATGTAGATTTCTGATTTATGTCTGTACTCTTTTTCGTGTATTCCTTTATTTCTGTTCCAAATACTACCTCTGTTCAGTGAAAAAAAGTAATAATAATTGGGTTGGAGAGATGACTCAAGTTAAGAGCACTGACTGCTCTTCTAGAGGTCCTGAGTTCAAATCCCAGCAACCACATGGTGGCTCACAACCATCTGTAATGGGATCCAATGCCCTTTTCTGGTGTGTCTCAAGACAGCTATAGTGTTCATATATATTATATATTTTATATATATATATATAATTTTATTTAAAAAAGTTATAATCAGAGGAAAACAAGTTAATTTCCAAAATCACCATTCACACAGACAATAATAAATGCAACAGTTCCTTACTAGGAATTGTAACTTTCCTTATTTTCTAAAACTAAGAGAGGGGCACTTCAAGATAATTGATCCAGGAAAATTTACATAAGAATTATGAAAAAAGTAGCCATCATGTGGGCATCACCAACAATCTTGAGAAGGAAGTCCAAATAATGTAAATGAATGCATAGTCACTGCTAATGCATGTACATGCAAATCTGGTGTTGTTGTGAAGTCAGAAACTATTTAAAAATGTAATCTTTAATTTACATTTTTACATTGTAAATTTAATTTAAACTTAAATTTACAATTTAAAATATGTAACAGAGAAATGCATTATGTGAAGACAGTTATTGTCACAAGAACAATTCTATTTCATTGATGATGAGAAAACTACAAAGACCTAAAAGATGCTATGCTGAGTATGTTTTAAGCTGAGTTTGGAAGTAGGTTAATTGCCATTAAGCAAAAGTTTAGAGCCCAAACAAAAATGAAAAATTAAGAAGGACAGAAAAGAAAGTAGAAGCAGAGACTAGGTGAACTCTTTTTCCCCCCCCTTTGGTATTCTTTTTTTTTATTATTATTATTTATTTTTTTTTAATTTACATTCCAAATCATTTCCCCTTTCCCGTTTCCTCCCTCCCCGAAAGTCCCATAAGCCCCCTTCCCTCCCTCTTTTCTCCATTCAACCCCTTCTCGTTACTCTGTCCTGGCGTTCACCTACATCCACTCTTTCCAGGACCAGGGGTCTCTCCTTCCATCTTCTTAGAAATCTATTGATATGCGGATTGTGTCTAGGGTATTCCGAGATTCTGGGTTAATATCCCCTTATCAGTGACTGCATACCATGTGTGTTCTTTTGTAATTGGGTTACCTCACTAAGGATGATATTTTCAAGATCTGACCATTTGCCTAGGAATTTCGTGAATTCATTGTTTTTAATTGCAGAGTAGTATTCCATTGTGTAGATATACCACATCTTCTGAATCCATTCCTCCGTTGAGGGACATCTGGGTTCTTTCCAGCTTCTGGCTATTATAAATAAGGTTGCTATGAACATAGTGGAGCATGTGTCCTTATTGCATGCAGGTAAAGCCTCTGGGTATATGCCCAGGAGTGGTATAGCCGGATCCTCCGGGAGTGTCATGCCCAGTTTTCTGAGGAACCGCCAGACTGCTTTCCAGAGTGTTTGTACCAGCTTGCAATTCCACCAGCAGTGGAGGAGTGTTCCTCTTTCTCCACATCCTCACCAACAACTGCTGTCTCCTGTGTTTTTGATCTTAGCCATCCTGACTGGTGTGAGATGGAATCTCAGGGTTGTTTTGATTTGCATTTCCCTAATGACTAAGGATGATGAACATCTCTTTAGGTGCTTCTCAGCCATTAGATATTCTTCAGGTGAGAACACTTTGTTTAGCTCTGTACCCCATTTTTTAATAGGGTTACTTGCCTCTCTGGAGTTTAACTTCTTGAGTTCTTTGTATATATTGGATATTATCCCTCTGTCGGATGTAAGGTTGGTAAAGATCATTTCCCAGTTAGTTGGTTGCCGAGAAATCAAAGACTTTTTGAAAGTTAATGAAAATGAAGGCAAAACATACCCTAATTTATGGGACACAATGAAAGCAGTGCTAAGAGGAAAATTCATAGCCCTGAGTGCCGCCAAAAAGAAACAGGAGACAGCATACACTAACAGCTTAATGGCACACCTGAAAGCCCTGGAACAAAAAGAAGCAAATACACCAAAGAGGAGTAGAAGGCAGGAAATCATCAAACTCAGGGCTGAAATCAATCAAGTAGAAACAAATAAAACCATACAAAGAATCAACAAATCGAGGAGTTGGTTCTTTGAGAAAATCAACAAGATAGATAAGCCCTTAGCCAGACTAACCAGAGGGCACAGAGATAGTATCCAAATTAATAAAATCAGAAACGAAAAGGGAGAGATAACAACAGAAACTGAGGAAATTCAAAAAATCATCAGATCCTACTACAAAAACCTGTATTCAACACAACTAGAAAATCTTGAGGAAATGGACAATTTCCTTGACAGATACCAAGTACCAAAATTAAATCAGGATCAAATAGACCATCTAAACCGTCCTATAACCCCTGAAGAAATAGAAGTTGTCATTGGAAGTCTTCCAACCAAAAAAAGCACAGGTCCAGATGGTTTTAGTGCAGAATTCTATCAGACCTTCAAAGAAGACCTAACACCAATACTCTTCAAACTGTTCCACAAAATAGAAACAGAAGGAACACTACCCAACTCGTTCTATGAAGCCACAATTACACTAATACCAAAAGCACACAAAGATCCGACAAAGAAAGAGAATCTCAGGCCAATCTCTCTTATGAATATCGATGCAAAAATACTCAATAAAATTCTTGCCAACCGAATCCAAGAACACATCAAAACGATCATCCACCACGATCAAGTAGGCTTCATCCCAGGGATGCAGGGATGGTTCAATATAAGGAAATCCATCAATGTAATCCACTACATAAACAATCTCAAAGAAAAAAACCACATGGTCATCTCATTAGATGCTGAGAAAGCATTTGACAAAATTCAGCATCCTTTCATGCTAAAGGTCTTGGAAAGATCAGGAATTCAAGGCCCATATCTAAACATAGTAAAAGCAATTTACAGCAAACCGGTAGCCAGCATCAATCTAAATGGAGAGAAACTTGAAGCAATCCCACTAAAATCAGGGACTAGACAAGGCTGCCCTCTCTCTCCATATCTTTTCAATATAGTACTTGAAGTTCTAGCTAGAGCAATTAGACAACAAAAAGAGGTCAAAGGGATACAAATTGGAAAGGAAGAAGTCAAACTATCACTATTTGCAGACGATATGATAGTATACTTAAGCGACCCAAAGAACTCCACCAGAGAACTCCTACAGCTGATAAACGACTTCAGCAAAGTGGCCGGATATAAAATCAACTCAAGCAAGTCAGAAGCCTTCCTATACTCAAAGGATAAGCAGGCTGAGAAAGAAGTAAGAGAAATAATACCCTTCACAATAGCCACAAACCATATTAAGTATCTTGGCGTGACTCTAACCAAACAAGTGAAAGATCTGTATGACAAGAACTTCAAGTCTCTGAAGAGAGAAATTGAAGAAGACCTCAGAAGATGGAAAAATCTGCCATGCTCATGGATTGGCAGGATTAATATAGTAAAAATGAGCATCTTACCAAAAGTAATACACAGATTCAATGCAATCCCCATCAAAATCCCAACTCAATTCTTCATAGAGTTAGATAGGTCAACTCTTTTAAGCTCGTGAAGGAAGCTTACTGTTTGTTATTGAATGTGTGTGTGTCGAGGTTATTGTACATAATGGGAGGTTAGTGAAACTAGCACAATGAAAGAAATTATGTGGTAATCACTGACAACCCTCTGTGCTCTATGCTGGAAGGATGAAACCAAATGGCAGGCAATCTGTTGGAAAAGCAGTGTGATGCAGTTCACAGAAAGTCAAAGTGATTTGAATATAATATATATGTGTGTGTGTGTGTGTGTGTGTGTGTACATATATATGTATATATAAGACATATACAGAGATATAAGAAGAACTAACTTAATCTGAGTCTGAGGGTATATCTCTTCAGTAGAACCCTTCCAAGTATGTGGTAAACCCTGGGGTGGATCCTGAATTCCACAAGAGAAAAACAGTAAAGAAATAGAAGAGCCCAAGGAAAAGTTGCACATGGGCTTTATCATCAGACTAATAATAGCAGCAAACACGGGCTAAGTTTCAGTTCATACCATTCATTTTAAAGAGCCTCAATTGTGATTCCTTATTTAATATTTCAATCTATAAAAGGAGGTTTTATTTTTTTGCACTCTATAGATCAGGAGATTGACTTCAAAGAAGCTAATTAGATCTCCTGGCTATTACATGACCTATCCAGACTTCAAACCAGCCGCCAGCTTTCAGAGTCAGTGCTAATGCTAATTCTCTACATTTAAAAATATTGAAAGTTTCACTGGCCGGAGGACTAGAGTACAGTCCTTCAAAAAGTTAGGATCATTAGTCCCTTTTAACATAAGAAGAAAGAGCCCTGTAGGAAAATAAATGGGCATGTAAGTCCTCAAACTCAGATATCTCAAAGGCCAAACTCAAACTAAAATCTTTATGACTTTACAGTCTTCCATAGCATGAAATCTCCCCTCATCTTAGGTTTTAAGTGTTCTGTGGGAGTAAGATCAACCTAAGAGTACACATGGAGTTAGCCATGGCTCCAGACAGATAGGCAGCAGAGGATGGTCTTGTTAGACACTAAAGGGAGGAGAGGCCCTTGATCCTGGAAAGACTTGATGCCATAGTATAGAGGGACAGGGAAGCAGGGGAGGGTTGATTGGGGAAGGGGAGATAGCTTATGGGATTTTCAGGGGAGGGGGGAACCAAGAAAGGAGACAACATTTGAAATGTAAATAAAGAATATATCTAATAAAAAAAAGAAAAAATTAATCCAAAAAATAATTAGTAGAATAGTTCATTATAAAAAAATCAAACATCTAAAGGGAAAGGTTTATTTATTTTGACTCACAGTTCCAAAATTTTACAGCTCTATTGTTTATGAGTCTGTGTTGAGGTAGACCAGTAATACTTATCCACCATGATGAGTGACTGCAAATTGACAGTGTCCGGTCTCTATAAGTTTCTTTATCTAAGATATTTAATATTAGTAGGATCATTTAAATCTGGATCATATTTTCTCTTTAGGTTAATTTTCTTGGGTATTTGCTGTGAGTGATAAAATAGTGATGCCAATTTTATTTTATGTTCTATTAGAATAATGTTGATTATTGAGCCCTTCTCTGACTTCTCTAAGAAAATTCCTTGCATGGGATTTTATTTATTGCCTTTTAAATATAATATTTCTAAGAGTAGGTGTTTGTGTTTGTAAAGTATTTACACATCACAGTACTCTGGGTTAATTTGATCTTCAATTTGTTTGCTGCAATTAATTTTGGAAGGGTTATAGTCATGAGTATATAAAATATTTTCTTTTCTTGTTATACTTCCCACTTTCAACAGTTCCTGAGAAATGTTTCTTGTCTGTAGTTCCTCGAAATATTTATTTTTACCCTTTAAAATTATCCTAGAACACACATATGTTCTAGCATACACACATGATTCCAGACCTTGAGGCCTTATTGGAAAAATTAATAAATTTTAAAGATTTTATGGAAAAAATAAAAAGCAAAAATCAATGAGTAAATTTTGGAGAGACTAGGGGAAAGAAAAAATATCTTCTATTTCATGGAAATCTGATTATTAAAAATATAGTAATAATGTCATTTGCTGAAAAACTATTTCTTCCTGAATTCATATTATTACTGCTTCTACTACATAGAACTGAAAATGCAAATTTAATCTCTCTTCCATATGACAACCCTTCAACTCTTCGAGATAAGTAGCTACTGATGGAAATGCTCTTTTCTTTATTGTCAATGTCCTTTGCTTCTTAACTTTCTTTTCATTTTTATTACCTTTTATATTCTTATCAGAATGTATTAAAGTTCATCAATACCCTTCCGATTGTAGAGCATAGAACTAAATGTATCATTACAGGTCAGGACAGACTGTAAAAGTGATTTTAAAAAAAAGCTATATAGGCTTATGTCTACTTACTGTATATCCTGCAGAAAAACTTAAATGTATCATATAGATGCTATATCATATGATAGATGAATGAAATATGTAATTTACCTAAAACTTGTCCCATTTGAATCTTGTTTAACAATTTAAAAATAGATAGAATCAAGCATACAAAATAATCTAAAAATCTGTGCAAAGAACATGAGGAAATACAATCCCCATATTTTGGTATATTTAATACAATTAAATGATATGTTTGTGTATTCCATTCCAAGTTACCTTATTGACTTTGGTGCTATTTTAAATGGGAGTATATCCATGATCTCTTTCGAAGTGTGTTTATTTTCATGTGTAGAAAGTCTCCTCAACTTTTGTAAGTTGGTTTTGTGTCCTGGCAACTTTGCTAAAATTATTGAATTTAGTTTTCTTGTGCAATTTGTATTATATTATGTATATAATATCAGATCTCTTACAAATAAAGGCTATTTGGATTCTTTTCTTATTAATTTACTACTCTTACCTTACTGCTTCAGCTAGTTCTTTGGGCCTTATTCTGTAAAGGAGAACGAAAATCCTGGACAGCCCTGACATGTTTCTAATATGAATGGGATTGCTTTGAGTTTTTCTCCATTTACAAAAATATTGGCGTCTTAGTTACTTTCCTGTTACCAGAAGAAAACACCATGACCTAGGTAACTTGCAGTAAGTAGAAAGGGTTTAATTAGACTTTACAGTTTCAGAGGATTAGAGTCCATGATGGCAGACCAAAAGCATTGTACCTGCAGCACCTAAAAGGTTATATCTTGATCCACTAGTAAGAGACAGAGGGAACACATTGGGAATGGTACAGTCTTTTAAAGCCTCAAAGAATATACTAATGATTCAATATAGCCACACCTCCTAATTCTTCCAAAAGAGCTGCAGGGTTCAACAAAACGGACAAGGATTCAACAACAACAAAAAAAAATCATAAATTCCACCACCTGGCCCCTGTAAGTTCATGAACAAGTCATGATAAAATATGCATTTTGTCCAACTTTCAAGCTTTTCTTAATCTTTTAGTCTCAACACTGTTTGGGATTCTAAAATCTGAACCCTCAACGATATTCAAATCAATTTCTTAGGTTCTCTATAAAATCAAAACACAACTTGCATACTTCTGACATACAATGACACAGGCTATGGATTGTCACTCCAAAGGAATGAATCACAAATTACATACTTCTGACATACAATGACACAGACTATGGATTGCCACTCCAAAGGAATGAATCGTAGTGAGAAAATGCCAGACCAAAGCAATACCAAACACAGCAGGTTTTCAAATCCTATAGATCCATGTCCGATTTGTAAAAGCTTAGAAGGTTCTGTCCTTCGAGCTTTTCTACCTGCAGTGGGGTTCTCTCTCTTGGATTGTTTCTGCTCCATGTTTACAACACTCCTTGGAAGATACCCTGTGCTTTAACAGGTCTTACATCCTGGGGTCTCCAATGCAACCGAGGTTTACTTTTCATAGCTCCATGAAATGATCTCTAATGACATCCATGCTGGGGACTCTCCTGCCATATGCCTGTCCTCAGCAATTCTTCTCAACCACGGAGGAGGGATCCATAATACCTTTATTTGAGCATCTTTCACGATTCCGCTGAGGTCTGCTCCCTCTCAACTGTAGCCATTTTGTATTCAGTCTCCATTTTGCTCATAAGGTGAAATTAAGTTCAGATTCTCAGACTCTGCTTTCCAGAAGTAATTATCCATAGCTAGCACTAAAGAAGGCTACTAATATGACAAAAATAGTTATGGTTGAATTACTTATGCTCTGCTATCTCAATGTTCTGAAATTCCCCTGTTCTTTACCTATCCGCCACCTCTCTTACCTCACTCAGGACCAATTAACTTAAAGGTCAGCTGAGAATACCCTGTCAAGTAAGCCAAAATGTTGCACTGTACTCCTCCTTGTCTTTTGAGCTTTTGTACCTGTTTTTTTCCTATAAAGTCTGCTTTCAGGACAGACTGGTGATACATTTAGGCTACTGAATCCTTTTTGTGAACCTGAACACTCAGTTTTGGATAAACTACTTTTGCTTAAGTGAGATTGGTGTTTGAATGGTTTGTGTGTTGATTCCTGAGCCTCAACAGATTCTAAGGATGATTTTGCCAAGGTTTACTACTGACAAGGTAAGCCCTGGCACCCTTTAAATCACTTTTATAATGGTTTTGATTTGTTGTTGTTTTTTAGGAGTAGAAAATCACATAGACCTTTTGATTTCACAAGTTAGCTTAGCTGGGTAGGGTCTCCCCCTTCGGTCATACCTACTTTGTTTATTCCGTTTTAGTTCAGGTCTGTCCTTAATCTTTGTCTCTCTCAGCACAAACCTTGATTGTAAATGTTGCTTTTATTTCTTCAGACGATGGGATGAGAGCCCTACCCAAGCTGTGTGAATACTTCACTTGGACTGAGCCTAGAGAATTTCCTTCTGTTTCTGTTCTAACTATCCCTAGGCCTAGGCCTATAAACTTCTAGCCTCCATACAATCTAATCTTCTAAACTGACTGATTCAACTGAGCTTTTCTCTGTTTCGGACTGAATTACTCTGCTTGCCCTCATACTAACTTTTAGCAATGTGTTCTAATCTTCTGGCTCCTTCTCATTCTCTGGCTTGTTTAGTCTCTGTAACCTATCCCTATGAAACTCTCCTGGTAAAATGCCATGCCACCAACCAAACAATACATATGGAGGAACCCAAGCCTCCAGCTGAATATGTAGCAGAGGATGGTCTTGTCGGACATCAATGTGAGGAGAGGCCCTTCATCATGTGAAGGCTCAATAACCCAGTGTAGGGGAATGCCAGGGCTGTGAAATGTGAGTGGATGGGTGGAGGAGCACCCTCATAGAAGCAGGGGGAGGGAGGATTGGATAGGGGGGTTCCGGAGTGGAAACCTAGAAAGGGAATAACGTTTGTAATATAAATAAATAAAATATCTAATAGAAAAAACCTGCCATGCATTGTGCATGTATACACACACACACAGACACACACATACACACACACACACACCACACATCACACCACACCATACCCCTCTCTTTCTCTTGCAGGTGTTCCTGTGCTGTTTCTGTAGGAATGGGCATATTGTGTTTTTGACTGATTCTGTCAAATCATTTTCTGATTCATCACTTTGACTTCCTCTCAATTATATGTGACTTTAAAATGTGGCTGTTTCCTTTTAAAAACTAACCTTATCTTCAATGTCAGGGATTAAAGTGTGTCTGTATTCCAGCATGTTTGTATTCCAGCCAGTCCATACCATAATTCAGGGCATATCTGCATTCTGGCCAATCATAAATCTACATCATAAACATAAGCCATGTTACTGGATTAAAATTCCTCTACACTTGACTCTAACATTAAATTTCCTGGTACACGTTTGTCCTCAAATTTTATATTTTGTATTACTTTTTTCCCTTACTTCCTCTTTTTCATTGTAGACCTACATAAGGGTAATGACTGATAATCATATGCCAGAGTGAGTATGGGACTGCTTTGAAATCTCCTGTACCAAAAAATTAATCTATTGCCTTTCAACTTACTCACAGGCAAATTCTTATGACAAACAATACCATCTATGAAGGTTCTCTGAGAATGGTCCATTGAATTCCCTTGATACTGTTCACCCACTTTTCTAGGCCATATTTCCAAGTCTATATCCCTCTAAAAACAGCACAATCATTTTTTTTACAGCAATAGTTACTTCCTTGTACAACTCCTGCCTTAGATACTTTTCTATTATGGTGACAAAACACTGAGACCATAGAAACTTGTGAAAGAAATATCTAATTTTGCTTACAGTTTCAGAGGGTTACAGACCATGATGGCAGAGCAAGGATGCAGTAGAAGGAATAGTTGAGAGGATACAGTTTGATTGATATGCAGGTATCAATCAAGCATAGAGAACATATGGAGAATTGTGAAAATCTTTGAAAATTTATGACATGAATTGAAACTAAATATAGAAAAACTGAATAAACATTGATTCAATGGTTAAATTCATATTGCAAAAAATATATTTAGTTCATGATTTCTGAAAAGGCAAATCCTCCTATTACATTATTTTAATCACAGCTTAGATACATTTATTCATTTATATTATATTGATTCATTCTTATGTCAAAGAATAATAGACTGTGTAATGCTCAATCCTAAGAGTCAGGGATCATTTATGAAGAGGGTTTTAAAGATTATAAGGTCCAAAGGAAGTAAATATCAGCAGCCAAGCAGAATTTGCTATGCCTCACAATCCCTTTGAGCTTGCCACATTATGAGATCACAGAGCCAGTGATTCCATGCACAAGACCTACACAAGATGCAGCCAGTCAAGTTCCCAGCAGAGTTCCTCATGAAGTCACATCCCTAACTAGGGAGTTATTGGCAACTCAGCACAATAGGGGAGATACCGTTGGCTGTATCAGTGATACACTCAAGAGAGGCTATCCATGAGCAAGTAGACAGTCCAACATCCATGTTTATATAGGCAGTATATTGGGGTAGATTTAATCAATGTATTACATGCATGTATATAATATTCAAAGAATAAAAGTGTGATGTTTTTTTGAGTAGTTGCCTTTAACCTTTTACTTTAGGACTTCAAATGTGTTTTTCTTCATACAGAATATTTTGAAAGTTTTAATGTCAAAGTGACATACCTTGAGTTATAAATAAAGGTTTATAGATGCTTATGTACAGTTAAAAAAGCCAAAATGACCATGAAATTTGCCAATTTATACATAAAATTTGCATAATGTATCCTTGTAAATACAAGACTGACCTACAGACTGAATTTGTACTAAGAAAGTTGCTGGTTTTGTACTTTTACAGTTAGTTTTAGATAGTAAATCTATTATTCCATTCTTAGACACTCTATTCATGACACTTAAATCACTAATAATTTTGGTTTAAGTTTTAGAAATAATTATCTGGTACAGAATGCCCCTAAAGAAAGATTCTCACTATACAACTCCTCTGATCAATTTTCTCATATGCATTATCTATCATTCATATGAATTTACAATTTATAATCTATCTGCTCTAAAGACTCCATTAAAATTTATGACATGAAAGGAAACTAAATACAGGAAAAGTGATTAAATACTACACACTGATTCAATGGATAAATTCATATTGCAAAATAAATTATTCAGTTTGTGCTTACTGGCAAAGTCAAATCCTCCGACTACATTATTTTAACACACTGTTAAAAATCACGCATACAACATAATATATTCATTCTACCATACCACATTGCTGGAGTCTCAATTTCATACATATCTCCCCATCAAAATGTTCTAATAGTAGCACTCTAAAAATATCTAAAAGTAGAGAAATGGAAAATTTGGTTGGGATTGGAATTTTAAATCAATATACATTCCATTTGCCTTGGTATTTAGCCTACAATATTGCTATGGTTTGCCTGTGTGTTTGTCTTACAAAGCTTATGTGGCAGAGCTTGGTTCTTAGGATTACAGTGTTGGTAAATGACACTTTTAGGCACAGGTACCTGGAATTACCTAGTATGCTAGCTGTTTGTTATTGTTGTTGATGGTGGTGGTGATGGTGGTGGTGGTGGTTTGGTTTGGCTTGTTTGGTTTGGTTTGAGGTTTTTTTTTTTTTTTTGTTTTGTTTTGTTCTTGTTGTTTTTGTCAACTTGACACAAGCTAAATCATATGAAAGGAGAAAACTACATTTGAAGAAATGCCTCTGTAAGATCTAGTTGTAGGGCATTTTCTTCATTATTGATCAATGGGGAAGGGCCCAGGCCATTGTAGTTGGTGTCGTCCCTCGTATGGCAGTCTTGGATTTTATAAGAAATCAGGCTGAGCAAACCATGGGGAATATGCCAGTAAGCAGCACCTCTCCATGGCCTCTGCATCTTCTCTTGCCTCCAGGTTCCTGCCCTAATTGAGTTTTTTGTCCTGATTTTTTTTTTCAGTGATGATCAGCAAAGTGAAAATGTAAGCCCAATAAACCCATATCTCCCCAACTTGTTTTGGTCTTGGTTTTTCATTACAGCAATAGTAAATCCTAACTAAATTTACAGTTGTAAAGTAACATTAAAAAAATTTTATGGTCATTGGTCACCACAACTTGAGGAACTGTATAAAAGGTGTTAGGAAGGTTGAGAACCACTGAAACAGATAGGAGACAGATGAACAAAATATCATCAAATCAAGTATTCAACATATCTTTTAGAAATGGCTAGGTTAACTGTATTTCCTCATCAAGAGTTTAGGATATGGCAGAGGATCCCCTCAAGGAGAGTTCCAAATAACAGAACAAATAATGACAGAAAGGAAATATCAGATTGGTTGCTTACAAAGAGCCTACAGACAGTGACTGGGCAGTTGTGTCAGCCAGCCGTATTCCCAAACTGAGGTGTCTCATCATGAATGAGCTCTCCATGACTGAACTTCCAGATTCTCTTTCCCACTTTAGGCACTTGTATATCATGGGATAAACAATAATGTACTGGGAATAGTTTACTCTCCAGATGCTTTCAAGGACACAATGTTTTACTCTTGGGCTAATATTAATGTTTCTTTTTCCCCTTTAACACAAAGTCAGGAGGACCAGTCCATCTCCAGACAAGAGGCCTAGGAGGATACATTGAAACAAAGATACTCACACAAGAGGAAGACATTGAAACAAATATGCTTGAGTTACATGTGGAAAGTAGAAGACATGTCACTTCTGGTGCCAGGTTCTCAGTGAGCTCAATCAACTTATGACAATCTACAGATATACTGTAGATGACATTTAATGCAGCAAAAAGATTCACATTGCAAATTCTAACAAGATCTTGAACTACAGACGTTCTGTCTATACCATTGAGACCATTCTAATTATGACACAACCAACAGATCAGAGTAAGGAGGAAACAGAATGTAGAAAGACTAAGAAATGTGTGCAAATATGTGCATGAACTGTGTTAAATGATGCTTCTATTCATCAGATGTAATTATCATCTCAGAGGATTTCTGCTGAAGAAGCACACCCTTTCTGAACTTTGGCTGGCTAGATCAACTCACCTGTTTTTGCTCAAACTCCTCTCTAAGCTGACTGCTTCTCTCAGCTTCTGAATTAATTGCTGTACTTGGAAAATCTGCCTCAGAAGTCCACAAACTAAACAGCATGAACTGTACTACTCCAAACTGAACTGCTCTGAAGTGAATTGAGCTCAACTGCAGTCAACCAAACTGCACTGAACTGAACTCAACTGACCTCTACTCTGTTGCCTGAACTCAACTGAATTAATCTCATTGAACTCCCTTATGTACTCTGTACTGCCTTAAAGTAGTCCCTGTTTCCTCTTTGTTCATCTGAGAGTTGGGTGTGTATCCCCTAACTGGCTCGTTCTGCCAAATCTATCTCTAATTTATCACTTTGTCTGCCACCCAATTAGAAGTTACTTTCAAACATGACTGCTTCCTTTTACAAACTGAATTTACCTACAATGTTTGGGATTAAAAGTGTGTACTAAGGGCATGTCTGTATTCCATCCAGAGGGATTAAAAGTATGTCATTCCAGTCAGAATTTTGAATATAATCCCTTGCCACAGCGGCCATTTGCTGAATTAAAAATCCTCTACAGAACTGAACCTCATAAATTCTATCACAAAATTATTTAAGTAAAAAAATTAATTCTAAATGAACTTTATGTGTTGGTACCAAGATAAATAGAATGAAAATGTTAGAAAAAAATTGTTCTGAATTTATTAATAATGTAAAAGTGGGGGAAATAGTGTAATTAAGATCCAATCACTTACAAGTGAATGAGTAACCATTCATTATTTTTTATTATTATTGATCCCATCCATTCACATGATCAAGTATGAATATATAAGTAAAATCAAACCTTATTTTCAAATCATTTTCTTATAACATCCATAGAAAAGTCACTATAAATCTCCATGTGAGGCTACCTTTATGCTTCCTAGCAGTGATCAACAACACATTGGAGACAGGTCCTCATGAATTTAACAGGTCTTTGAAGCATTCAGAGAAGTGAAACTCATGGAAATAGAGAGAAGGCTAGTGATGAGAGGCTGAGGAGACTGTGCTTGAAGGAGAAACATTGGCCAATATGTTCACTCCTGGAAGAGAATAGTGAGTGCTGAGCTTTTTGTCACATAGGATTGCAATTAATTATAATGTAATAATGTATTCTAAAATGCATTCCAAGATTACTTACAAAGAGCATTTTAAACATTCTCAGTTCAGTTAACTGACAGATATGGAAGACGATACATATGCTAAGTAACTTGATTTACTCATTCCAAAATGTGCGCCTGCACACAAGATTTGCATCATGTTTCATTAATACACAATTACTATCTGCCAATTAAACATAAGATATAAACTCTGAGGAGATGGGTCTGTGGACAAATCATCGGCTGTATAAGCACAGAGACAGGCGTTTTGAACTTTGAAACCATGTTAAAGCCAGGAAAGCTGTAAGCTGTTTTTTTTTTTAAATTGAATATCTTCTTCATTTACATTTCAAATGTTATACCCTTTCCTGGTTTCCCCCCTCCCATTCCATCCTCCCACTCACTCCTACCTACCCCCCCACCCCACCTCGATTTCCCCATGCTGGAGCATCTATCAAGCCTTCATAGGATCAAAGACCTCTTGTCCCACTGATGCCCGACAAGTCATTCCTCTGCCACACTTTTGGCTGGAACCATGCGTACCTCTTGGTTGATGGCTTAGTTCCTGGAAGCTCTGGGTCATCTGGTTGGTCGGCATCGTCATTCTTCCCATGGGGAAAACCCCTTCAGTTCCTCCAGTCCTCCCTCCAACTCCTCCATTGGGGACCCCGCTCTCAGTCCAATGGTTGGTTGCTAGCATCTACCTCTGTATCTGGAAGGCTCTGGCAGGGCCCCTCCGGAGACAACCATAACAGGCTCTTTTCAGCACACACTTCTTGTCATCTGTAATAGTGTCGGGGTTTGGTGACTGTTTATAGGATGAATCAACCCTAGTATATAGAAGCAGGAAGGAGGGATGTTCTGGGTATGCTGGACAGATAGGCTACCTGGAACTGGAAAGCCCTACGTTCAGGGGGAAAACTCATCACAATATCCTGAAGAGTAATCAAGAAATACACTCAATATCAACTTTAGGCCTCTACACTCATGTATTCACACATGCACACACATGTATGTCTACAACTATGTGAATATGCATATACATTTACCTATACCTATACATCAATACCACATACCCGTGCATGTGGAATAAAAAATAGAAGAAAGCGGGGAGGGGAGACACAAACTCAACCAGAGTATTGTTCATATGAGTCTACTCTGAAGATTGCAACGTTTCTCCTTTCTGTGATTTGGGATTGGGTGCCTTATAGTAGGGACTTGAAAACTTATTAAGAATGGTTCTTTCATTTTAAAGATAACAGTCTTAAAGATTACTCATAATCAATTTTGGTGGAGGCAGTTATAATGACTATTTTACTATCACTTTGTATTTTTGCCAAATACATTTGAAATGAAGTTGTGGGCAAAGCAAAAACTGAAGCAAATTCTACCAAACACAGAAAAAATGCATTTATTCATGCATGTACATATGAATAAACAGTCTTCTGGTTTGTATCTGTGATTCCTACAGGTAATAACGAACTCAGATTCTCCAGAATGTCTTTGTGGAGAACAGGGAGCATTAATAAAGGTCACCTTTGAGAAGCGGTGTGAGATAGATTCTCTTCTGTTATGCCCTTATACACACAGGTAAGAGTAGGTCTCTGCACTCATCAGGAAAACTGCTCTTTTCAACACACACAAGATCATTTCTGAAACTACAGCCAATTAAAGAGTGGAGTTATGCATCTAGCCCCAACTGATTACATCTACAATCCAGCACCTGCACCAGGGGCTAGAGATCATTGAAGGTGGAATGATCATCAGAGTCAGGGTACAAGGAGTTTCCTGTGAGATTGTGTATCCTAGAAATATCAGATCCTACACCCAGAGTCTCACCAACATATATCTAAACAAAGCATGATCAAAGACAATAGACATGTCAACAGTAGGAGCAAGAAAGCTCACTTAGGCAAAGAGCTATAGGAATTGAGGATGCTGGGAGCACACTGCTCTTTCAAAACTAAAGGTCAGACCTGAAAACACTTCCATATAAGCAATATTATGGACTGAGAAGATCGTGTTTATGAATTTAGGTGTGTGTGTGTGGTTTGTACACATACGTAAGAATGGAACAAAAAGTTAAAACAACTTCAGAAAAATAGGATGGGAATTTTAAAGTGACCAAGAAGTACATTGCAGGGTTTGTAGGGAGAAAACGGAAGGGAGAAATGCCTTAATTATGATCTCAAAAACTAGAAAAATATTAAAAATAAATATATCAGCTTTTGAATGGACTACCTATACTGCTACATATGATTGAAGAAACATTTCTTCTCCACCAAACATTCTCTTCTCCCTGAAGAAGAGAAATGTCAAGGGCGGGGGGGCGGGGAAATGATAAGGATAGAAAGTAAGTGAGATACCAAAGCTCTTTGTAATTAGTTCAAAGACATTAATACAAAACCTCAAAGTTATAGTATTTAGTAAAGGTTTGAAAATAGCCATCATTACCTTATGCTTGCATAACTTCCAGAAAATATAAGAATTTTCTCTTCCCCACTCTAAACTCATTCGTTCTGTTTAGAATATAAACATAGTCATGTTTGCTTCTAAGAAGAACTCTACAGAGTTCAGCTCCTAGTCCAAATTATAGTTCATGATCCTCTTGAGTAGAGCATAAGTATTCAGACTTAAACACACACACACACACACACACACACACACACACACACAAAACACAGTGAGACAAACAGATACACAGACACCTATATCTATAACTATATATGTATAGATATATTAGTGGAGCTTTGCATGTTATATATGTTATTTATTCATATTTCTGGAGATCAATATCTTGACTTAATTTTTGAAAGTGGGAGGAAATTTCTGCACTCCTGGCTGTTGCATTTCTTTATGAAGACTAAGAAGGTGACAATATCATGCTCCAGACTGTCATTTCAGAGGACACTCGGAGCAAATATGCTCAAGGACTTCATCCAATAGAGCTACATATTGTCAACTGGACAACTTTAATCCCAAAGTTCCATTCTATCTATGCATCATTTACATAGTGATTCTCTAAGCTTTATTTATTTTTGTAACCTTTCATATAATTTTTTCATAATTTAGTAACTTTTAAACATCCCTATTAAATAGTTAGATAGGCCATTTTAAATTTTTAAAGTGACCTGCCAAATGATCTCTTTATTAAGTTTGGGAGTATAGAAGTTTCAAATAATTTAATATTCCATGAGAATAATTTCCCTATTACTCCATGGGCGACATGATCTCCTAATACATAAGAGTTCACTCTTCCTATGTACTTATATAGAATATATATATTCTATTTATATATTCTTATTTATATATTCTTATATGTACTTATATATTCAGATGCAAACATGCCTCATCCTATATCAGCCTATATGTCATAATAAAGTTTGATATGTAGTTACTTAAATATCAAACTTAGATTGCAGCTCCTCAATATACACTTCAAGTCTGAAAACCCACCTGTTTCCAGGAATTGCTCTAAACAATACAGGGACAAAATACTCACTGACACAATGCTGTGTCTACAACATCTGCATATGCAAAGAGTCCCGAAACACCATTCCCTTTAAGGTTTTAATTTCACAGAAGTTGCCCAGAACTTAGAATTTGGCCTCTTTTATATAAAGGCTGTTACAAAACTATGGCTTCACCCTTGTTATTTATCCAAGTTGCCAGCCAAAGAAAGATACATGACATATAGAAATTGGTTAAAAAGGATTAGATGGCAGTTGCAGCTATGATGTGCCCTTTGGGTAACACACAGGTTCATGGTCTTATGTACCGTAGATGTTACTACCCTGGGCCCAAAGTTAAGGTTGTGGACAACATGAAGACCTTTAGGAAGACTCATGCTTGCTTGACCAAGAAGAAATGCTTTCCTTTAGATATGATGTACTATACAGCCATGAAATACTGAAATAAAAGTATAGGAAAGAAAAGTCTCACCATCTATCTGATTAAATATCATGAACTCAAACACACACATCCTCACCCCCCCACACACACACACACATGCAAACACACCCCACACACACATCTACACACAGACATAGACATGCACATGCATGAACACACAACCCACGCACATGTACATGCACACACATAGACACACACATGCACACACACATACACACAGAAACAAACACACACACACACACACAGAGAGAGAGAGAGAGAGAGAGAGAGAGAGAGAGAGAGAGAGAGAGAGAGAGAGTTTATCTTGCCCTGTTCTTTACAATAAGAAGATGGAGAATGATAGGAACAAAGTTGAGAATTTTATAAAGTATGTAGGAATGGATAAGATGAACCAATATTCAGACAAAGCATCTGCCAGCTATCCCAGATGGGAAAACGGGGGACTCAAATCCTAAAACAAGAAAACATATGTTCTACATTCTCCTGGGAAATTGTGCCCTGTCAGTTAAATTGTGTTCTGATGGGGACTCGAGTGGTGGGACAGCACAGAGTAAAAATAGGTAGGGAGAGCCAAACAGAGGAAGAAGGAGAAATTGAAGTGTGCGTGGAGCTGATTTGTGTCACTTACTGGTTTTGCATTCCAGCCTCAAATGTCATGACTGTCTTTGTCACATCTACACTGTTTGTCCTTGACATTTCATGCCATTTAAAAACCTCTTTATTTATATTTCAGTGGCGTTCCAAAGACTTGAAATAAACACACATTCTATCCTACATGTTGAGTTTGCCCTTCTTCCATAGAAATATGCTTATAACATAAAAGTAAGCCTACCTGTCACCAAGCAATGAACATGTATGACAAGCTGCCAACATTTGCACTGGTCATTAGATTCCATCTCTTTTCTATTAAATTAAAAGAAGAGCTAAAGCAGACTGAAAAATTAACATGAGCAGTGAGTCTGATCAGTAAGGTATTCTGTTCAAACACGAGGTGGAGGAAGAGTCCACTGCATGTAAGAGAAGTCAATAGCATCTGCCCTAGCTCCCTTTAGCTGACAATATGAGAAATAAAATAATTTGCAGCAGGCATTAGATATCTGCATGCTGAATAAGTAACAATGATACCAAGTATTGAGTAAATGGCATTGTATCCAAAACCCCTTTGCTTGAATCAACAATTAACACATGAGAAATAATTCAAGGTTGGACATAATCACACAAAAGTAACTGTAGATGGCAAGTCTACACACACACACACACACACACACAGAGAGAGAGAGAGAGAGAGAGAGAGAGAGAGAGAGAGAGAGAGAGAATGTGTCCTGGGAGGGGAACACAGGGGTCAGGTTGATGATTAAATGCATATGTGATACATTCTCTGTTTTCTCTCACCCTCTTTCTAGAAAGAACGAGGTTAAAAAGCTAGAACAAAGTAATGATAGCCAGAACACACAATTCTCTATAAACAAAGAGTGTTCCTTTGAGAAAACACTAGGGATGTTTGGAGTACAAGCTGGAGAGATGTCTTAGCAGTTAAGGACACTTGCTACTTTGGTGGAGGATCTGAGTTTGTTCCCCAGCACCGAGATCAAGCAGTTCATATCCTCTTTAACTCTGGTTTCTAGGGTTCCCAATGCCCTCTCTGATCCCCACTACCCTCCAAATGCCTTTGGTGTACATAAACACAGGCTGGTAATATGCATAAATAAAAATATCTTTTTAAAAAGAATTGATATATGCAGCTAGGTTTTACAGATCAAGCCTGGGGAAGTTAAAGAAACTACTTAGTTACAAAGAGGGAATACCCAACATGTAGCTTTTACTGTGTGTCTCCAATAATACTAGATAATGTCAGTTATGGAAGGTTTGTCTTTAGCTGATAAAAGTGTCATATTTCATCTGAAAATCAGACAGTTCTTCTGTCTCCCATTTTTTTACAATACACAAAAGGTCTATTTTGACAAAGCTGTGCCTCGCACCAGTGGAGAGTCCATCACACGATTTCATTGGCCTTAGCCAGATCCTGACAGCATCAGCAGAAACTTTGTTCTGCAATGGAAGCTTCGAGCCAAATAAAAGTCAGCCTCCAGATCCATTTGCTCAGCACAGATACAATTTATGTTTTTCCCTTTTGCTTAGCAAGCACTTGTGCTACAAATTTTATCTGGAGAATTTTGGTGGTAATGAAACATTGCTATAATTTAGGATGAGCCAAGCATGTATAAAAAGGAGAGCACACAGAAAAAAAAATCGGTCTTCTTTGGCCCATGGAGACTTATTTTTAAGTATAGATAAAATATAATTTCTCAGAGACTCTTAGAGATTTTTGCTGCTGTTCATAATTCAAGAAAAAGTCAATAGAGAAGATTTTATTCTCAATTAGCAACCATTTATTTTTTTAAGGAATAAATTCTAGTCATTCTTGATTCTTCAATCACATTTATTAAATATTTTATAATACAAGTGCATGCCAGCTTTATGAGGTGAGTTTCATATAAAGTGTCTTTCAAGGAAATATGAGCTCTTCCTATTATAGTATCAATATTGCTGTATTTGAAGGGATATAAAGAAAGGTAACCTCAATGAAATAGCTTCACAAATTATGAAATGCGTTTGCTTTCTTGCAACTTATCTACCAATCTAATGATTTTTTAAATGGTGTGAAGAACCAATAGTCAATAACACATGACTGTAAAAAATATAGTAAACAAAATCATGTGAGGAAATGCTGAGGTTTTATTGTGTTATTTGGTAGAGAATTTACTTTTTGGTTTTTTTTTTTTTTTTTTTTTTTTTTTTTTTTTTTTTTTGGTTTTTCGAGACAGGGTTTCTCTGTGTAGCCCTGTAGACCAGGCTGGCCTCGAACTCAGAAATCCTCCTACCTCTGCCTCCCAAGTGCTGGGATTAAAGGCGTGCGCCACCACCTCCCGTGTTGAGGTTTTAATTTGTGTTATATGATGATGTTATTCAGACAGTTTTTTTCCTTCTTTGTGAGTATGCATCTGTGGTCTCCATATATACAGATTCATATGTATAAGGGTGTACATCATGAGCAAACCTGTGGGGATCAAAGGTTGATTTGGGGTGTCATTTCTACTGCTTGCATTATGCATTGATGGATGATCTCTCAATCAAACCCAGAGTTTGCTGCCTTGCTATCTAGAGCCATCTCCTGAGGACTGGAGTTGTAGGCCTGTACCCATTGCCACCAAGCCTGGGGATGTGAATCCTACTCCACTTAGGTGTGCAGCAAGCTTTTAACCACTGGTACATCTCCCCAGCCTTTGTCTCAAAATGTTTTAATTTTCACGGCTTTTGTTTAAAAACATAAGGAAATGCACGGAAGTAATGTCACATGACTGCCAGTATGTGTTTCGTCAGCATTGTCCTTGGCACTCCAACTTCTGATAGTCACATAAAGCTCTCTGTGTGAGAATAAAGATGACAAAGATAAATTGTAAGAGAGCACATACAACGAATTCTGAAAAGCAAACAGGAATGATAAACTTAGAGGATTTAGTTTTTCAAGGGCAACTTTCACAGGGGGATTTTTAAAGTTATTCAGAAAGCTCTGTAAGCTTCTTAATCCCCTTGTGATTTTGAGGTGATGTTTTCAGCAAAATGTTGGCTCAGACAGAACTAACACCAGTGGTCGTTATAAAATGTCCTCTTCTGAGACAACTGGAATAGCTTACTATAGAATCTGTCAAGGTATGATGAAATACTTTAAATGCCCAAACCCAAGACTACAAGACCCTTCCCCTAGTATATATGGTATCACACCATAGCTACGCAGAAAGTGTATGTAACTGTAATGTAAGGTGAGGCTGTGGGAAGTGGGTATATTTATTCAGAGATTTATTTAAATTAAAAGCAACCTATGTACATCTATCTACCATCCATTCTCTATCATGTATCAGGTTTTCTATCACGAGTTTGGATATTCAGCTACCCATAAAGGTTTATATCCACTGTTCTTACTAATAAATACATCAGCACTTACTAGGATGTTTTAATATATATATATATATATATATATATATATATATATACACAGACTATTTAGAGACACATGTGCACTACAGAATTACCTCTCAATTGTATTTCTGCCACTCGTGAAGGACTTGAAAATTATGAACAATATTAGCTCTCTCCTCAGTGATGGTACCACTTCCTGGCATCTGAAGTCTTGCAATATTTTCTCCCTTTGTGATAGTAAGCAGCCAGGACAGTGACATGATCGTCATAGGAGTTATAGAGGAATCATGTTTTTGTTCCATCCATGGTATTTTGCTTTTAACTAGGATCTATGGTACCTTTGGATGGGTTTCCTAGGTCTCATGTGAAGTTTACTTGCCCTCAGCTCAGTTAGGACAAGGTCCAGCTGTAGACTTGCTATTGATGTCCTTATGATGCACTTACAAAGAAGTGGAAAGGCAGAGTTGCCAGTCAGGAATAGCCCCATGCGGACAGCAGGGATTCTGGGTAGGTTTATATCCATAGCACTTCACTCCATTCATTTGCTTTTCATAAAGTTTTACTTCATACACACCCCTAAAATTGTCTATAGCACAATTTTAGGGCCAAATCTAAGATGTTTCTAAGTGACAATAATTTGAATGAGATGTTCTGCACTAGGCTGAACCCCTACAAGCTAATTCCCAAGAGAGAATCGAAAATTACTTGTTTTCTCTAGGTAATCCTGCCTGCTAATTATCCATTCAATTCAAATTAAGAGCAGTCAAGGTCTATATAGAAAAGGGTCACTCAAAGCAGCTTCTTTCTCTAAAACGGTTCTATAAACTCCTTTTCTTCAAGATTAGAATTTCCATTGGATAATCATGTGGTCAGTTGTCAGCTACAGTTGGAGAACTTTAAACATGCAAACATATGGGCAAAGTGTGCTTTTAAGTTTCTGGTAAGATGTAGTATGTACCACAATATGGCCAATGTAAACTTTTAAAATTAGAAGATAATTGTTACTTGCAGGTTTCTCAGCTCTATGTTGACCATTTATTTAAAGATATGCCCATGTGTCTCCTCCACATTTATTCTGATGGGTGTCCACCCTCTTCCCAAGAAATTGTTTTAACCAAGTAACACCTTTCAGTTATATGAGCTCCAGCCTTCTGTAATAACATTCAAAGGCTTACCACCATCCCGACTCTATCATTCACACCCTTCACCTCACCTACAAAAGCTTATGCCTCAGATAGTACCGAAAATTTAATTTAAATATATTCACTAATTGTTGCACAATATGTTGCTAATTATGATGATGATATTGAACAATAGAGCCCTTGGCTTTGGATTTATTATTTCTAAATGAGAATATCCTCCTTTATAAAAGATGATAAAACAATAATTACATTTGCAGATTTTATACAAATGACTCTTTTCTCCTTGTGAGGAATCAGAATGATTGTCATACAGCAAAAGAAAAATATGACACTGAACTTAACAAACAAAAAAATACATGTGTGCACACATGTTGTAAAGTCAGACTTCTATCCTTGAAACAAACTTCTTCACACCTTCCTTGTCCCATCTTCCTTTGCTTAGAGTCCCAGATAACCTGTGGGTTGTGACCTTTTTAGGGGGTCAAATGACCATATCACAGTGTTATCTAAGACCATCAGAATACACAGAAGTTTGCACTTTGATTCATAATAGTAGCAAAATACAGTTATGAGGTAGCAATGAAAACAAATGTATGGTTGGGGGAAGTCACCCCAATGTGAGGAACTGTATTAAGATTTACAGCATTAGGTTACAGCATTTGTTTTAGAAAACACACCTCTAGAAAGCCTTCACCTGTATCTAAATGCCCTTCAAGTTTCTCATTGGTGGTTTTTAAACCCAGGGATTTCTTTCTTAAGGGGATAGGAACCATTCCTCAAAGACGTAACAGTGAGGAGGATGCATATCTATTTCTTGGGTGTCTTGCTGCTACTTGTATAACTAGTTCCTTTTGCAAACATACTAGAGAGTCTACTAGAGTACATCATGTTACCTGCGGAGTGTTTCAGGAACACACACACACACACACACACATACACACTTTAGCTATATCAAAAATTTTAATACTTTTGAATTAACTTCTACATCAGACAAACACCACTGTATGGTTACAGTTTTTTCTTTACTTCTTAGCATTAGAATTACCTCCATTCTGAGCTGATAGGCTGTTCATTTAGAAGCCATAGCAAAGGCTTTCTTGCATGTAAGGGCTTGTCTTTTAATAGAACAGGCAATTATTGATTTGTAGAGGATTACTAAAAGCCCATATGAGAAGACCCAGAAACGTCTGGTCTGAAGGTGAAGAAGCCGGACACTGCTTAGGCAGAGGCATCAGGTATTCTGTGTGTAACAAAGATCAAGAAAGGGAGTCGTAAAACAGCGGAGCCTGCTAATGGTGCCCGCTAATGGGAACTGGTAATGCGCTGATCTTAGGTGCAATCCCATAAATGTAACAGTCTTTAGTGGTTTTGAACTTCACATCAGATTGTTTGTTCTTTAAACAATAGTTCGACTTCTCTTTACACAGCTAAAGATGAAAGAAAAGGAGAAAGGATTGAAAACATGAAGGAGGCACAATAGCCACTTCAGATGGGTCCTGTTGAGCTTGAAATGTTCCGAAATGTTGGGGAGAAATGATCAGAATGGAGAATAAAAGAAGCCCTTGGGTTTCTTTGTAGAATTGTTTTCTAAATCTCTAATGAGTTCACCTCCATGAATTTCACAGAACTGGTGGGCATCGTTTTATCTTTTAGATCCTTACATCTCTTTATAGCTCTTTCTTTTACTGAAATGCTCTTGGTTCTTTATGTGTTTTTTTATATGTTTCTATTAGTTGATAAAATACAGTATTGTTTTAGGTTTAAATATATTTTGCTTTATCTACACAGCATCAAATATTATAAGCTTAATTCATTGTAAAATAGAAAGTTAGGGAGAGAGAGCTGAAATCAACAACCATCTGATAGGTCATATGAAAACCTAATACAGGTAAAGCTTCTGAAAATATATACACCTATAGAGATGGTCTTATGGATATCATCAAATCATGGGAGAAACTATTACAATTGGCCATCTCTTGTCACCAAATGAAACTTCCAGTACCAGGATTGGGTAATATCTAATTGAGTTGTTGGGCATAGGTATCCCATGAGAATCATGAAATCTCAGACTATTGATAAGGCTATAGGTTGTTCTCTGTAACCTGACAGCAAACCTTCACTGCTGGAGGTACCTGCATAACCCACCGAACATGGAAAACTCAAGATGATGACAAAATATAGCCTTCATCTCTACCTGCCAGAATTTTTGGCAGAGGAAAGTATGCTCCATATTACCAAAATAGAAAAATAAACACCAACTCAGCCAAAAAAAGTCTTTGATTGACAAAAGTGTCCTGCCTGCAAGGTATGCTAGCACAATGGTGACAGAAAGCTTGTGGGAGTAACAACCAACACCTGAGTTGACTAAAGACAAACTTCAAATGGTGGACCCTATCTGTATTCAGTACTGCTTGGAGGAACAAGAGCTGAAGGCTGGGTATGGCATGGAGGATAAAATCAACTACTACTGTTCTAAAAAGAGAAATAAATAAATAAATAAATAAATAAATAAATAAGGGATGAAGGAAGGAAGGAAGGAAGGAGGGAGGGAAGGAAGGAAGGAAGGAAGGGAGGAAGGAGGGAAGGAAGGAGGGAGGGAAGGAAGGAAGGAAGGAGGGAAGGAAGGAAGGAAGGAGGGAAGGAAGGAGGAAGGGAGGGAAGGAAGGAAGGAAGGAGGGAGGGAGGGAGGGAGGAGGGAGGGAGGGAAGGAAGGAAGGAAGGAGGGAGGGAGGGAGGGAGGAAGGAAGGAAGGAAGGAAGGAAGGAAGGAAGGTAGCAATAGAATAACTCCAAATGGCTCTGCTGTGCTCATAGATCAGTTCCTTGCTCTGTCATCACTAGAGAAGTGGCCTTCTACCGTCGATGGGAACAAATACAGGGACTTGCAACAGGGCAATGTGCAGAGAATGAGAGGTCTCAGAATGAGCAAGTTTACATGGGATTTCTCCATCAAATATCAGTGTTCAGAGAACCCTACAGAAGAGGACATAGAAAAAGTGTAAGAGCCAGAAGGAGTGGAGGACACCAAGAACACAAGACCCTCTAACTCAACATGGTCAATGCTCATATTAACTAGCAGAGACTGAGGCAATATGCACAAGGCCCGCAGAGGTGCTTTGTGTATATATTATGGCTTCTAGTATAGTGTTTTTATGGGATTCCTGAGTGTGCAAATGAGTGGGATCTGCTCCTTAATGCCTTTTCTTGGGCTCTTTTCCTTCTGTCCATTTATTTTGTCCAATTCCAATATATTAGTTATTGTTTTATCTTATGATATTTGATTATATTATATTTTATTATTATCCTTTATAAGCCTGTTTTTTTCTCTAATGAGAGAGAGAAAATGAGGTGAGTGGGCAGGTTCTGGGAGGAGTAGTGGGAAGGGAATCCATACTCAGGATATTTTAAGCAAGAAAAATGCTATTTTTTTAAAAAAAAAAGAAAACTAAAAGGAAGGAGAGGAAGAAGAAGAAGAAGAAGAAGAAGAAGAAGAAGAAGAAGAAGAAGAAGAAGAAGAAGAAGAAGAAGAAGAAGAAGAAGAAGAAGAAATGAAATCAGTTATCATCCAACATTTTGTTTCTAGACCAATGGGTAAACCAAATGTTGCCACATGGATTTAACTGTAGGTAAAGTTGTATTGAAGCAAAGGCATATCTTCCTTACATTTTTGACATCTTTTTAGATTGTTAATATAATCCATTGCCCCCTTACAAAATGAAAACTGGCAAGTGATTTAAATTCTCAGTCTTGGAAGACAAGCTCACAAAATGCTTGAGCTCTGGGACCTATGAGCCAGGCGCCTGTGCTGTGACCCAGCAACGGTCTGTGTCCATGTTCTCCTCGGTGCCAAATAGATATTAAATATGTCACCTTCGTAAATGGCTCTTCCTACTTAGCTACTTTGTATCAGCTCATGTAACACAGGACTTAAAACCAGGCATGATGGTATTGCCCTTTTCTTGAGCAAGTATAGTTGTAACTATCAGTCTTCTGTTATCTCCTTGTTCATGTTGTAATCTGTAAAACCATGCCCTCTAATGGTATTTCAGGAGCAGTCTCACCCAGAGTATATACTTTAATCCCCAGTTGGCTAAGCCCTCTGTTTATCTTAAATAAAGGCTTCGTTCCCATATGTTGCCTCTCATTCATACCCTTTAAGCTGATAAAAGAGAAAAATCAATGAACCATACAAGATATCCTGCTATCTAGACAAATAAAACAGAATTTACTTTCTTTTATGTTTTAAGAATTATTAACTTATTTCATGTATATGAGTATACTGTAACTGTCTTCAGACACACCAGAAGAGGACATCGGATCCCATTTCAGATGGTTGTGAATCACCATGTGGTTGCTGGGAATTTAACTCAGGGTCTCTAGAAGAGCAATCAGTGCTCTTAACTGCTGAGCCATCTCTCCAGCCCCATGAATTCATTTTCACAAATAAAACACAGATTCATATGCCATAACTGGAATTTCCGAAGTCGCAATGACTTATTTCTGTTTTTACATGCTTTCCATGTGCAGTTTTGGTCATCACTTAGGACAGAGCAGATTGCGTTTGGAGACATGCTTTCACCAATAGCAATAAGATTTCCCTCCAGAAGCAGTTGGTCTGTGAGAATCTGTGGGATTAGAGTAGAAAATATAACAAAGGATCCCCAAGAAAGGCCTTGGCGGAGACTTCGAGCTTCACTGTGTGAGCACAATGCTCTTCATCACTCATTCTGTGCTGCAAACACATCACAGTGCTGTGCTTGTATAGTGGGCTTTGAATTTTAAACGATAAAATTAACTTTTTAATCATATAATCATGGCACTTATAGAGGATTAATGGGTCATTGTGTCCAACAACCCCTTCAAAACTTAAACTGACTTCAGCTGATGACTTCCCCTGCCTTGGCTGATCTCCTAGAAATGTAACTTTCAAACTACTTCACCTCTCAGGGAAGCTGAGATGCCTTTAGAGCTCATATGTGTGCCACCCCTGGACTCTTATGGTTGCCTTTACACTGCAAATTTTAATTCTTCCACAGAAACCCAGAGCCAGAGTCCATGGAATCCATATTCTATGCTACAAATTCTCGAGCGTTTAGAAAGGATCTTTAGCATAAAATAAACACAAAGTTTAAAGATAACCATTTGAAATATACATTTCTAGCCACACCCGTATTCTCTCAGATGGCGAATAGCATCCTTTTTATGAATACATACTACTTCATTTTATAAGCCTACCACACATTTTCTTACCCATTCCTCAGTGAGTGGACATTCAGACTGTGTATTGCAAAATGTGGTTTTATAAATGAGTATATGTGAATTTCCTTTAAACATGTCAATTTTAGGTATTTTGGAGACATATGCAGGATCTCATACTAATTGTGTTTCTTATGATTTTTTGAGAACCGTCATGATGTTTCTGGTAACCTATGTGCTAGTTTATACATTGGTCAGCAGTAGGTAAGTATTTATTCCCATCTAGCCACATCCTCATCAGGACCTGTTACTTTTACTTTGTTCAATAATAGTCATTCTTACTGGTTAAGGGAACATTGCACTGGACTTTGATATGCATTTCCTAGACTTTTTCTCAGGTACCTATATGTGATTAGAGTATCCTCTTTTGAGAAACATTTGCATATACTTACTGCCCATCTCAAATAGGATGGTTTTCTTTATTGTTACTGAGACCTTCAAAAATTCTAGAAGAGGTTATTATAAGTCAAATAAACCAGAAATGAAAGAAAAATATCATATGGCCTCATTCATATACGGAATTTAATAATATTGGTCTCAAAATAAAATAACATTTATTGAAACCTGAAGAGAGCAAAGGTAAAGAAAGATGATGATTGGTCAATGTAAACTTGCTTAGAGTCAGATCAGATAAATAAGATGCATATTTTATTGAACAGTTGAGTGATTATAGATAAAAATAATGTGTTATATATTTACAAAGCAAGAAGAAAGGGCTTACAATGCCTGTCCTTCAATTATAGGATAGACACTATAGCAAGCAGATAGGTTTATCCTTGCTTTAACAATATACCACATACAGAAATTGAAAAACCACATGGAACTGGATAACAATGCACAATTTTTATGCATATGCTCTTGGCTCTGGATATCACTGGATAAGTAATGTAATTGTTTTTAGAAAGCAAGTGTTACAAGACTTCTAAGGCTCTTTCAGATTGCTCTATGTTTATATAATTTCTCATTTTGTACACAGTGTGCAAAACAAGGGTGGGTAGCCACTTAACTCAATTCAAGAAAATAGTGTGAGATTCATGAGGTTAGCCAGTCATTGATGTAATCTCATCATTCCTAGTTGAATTTGTGAAGTTCTGAAGGTAGAGAGAGGAATAGTGGTTAGGAGAGACTCAGAGACACACTGATTATTGGTGGCAAAATATATATAGGAAGAATATCCTCTAATATTTGATAGCATGATAGAGTAACTACAAGTAACTAATAATTTGTTTATTTATTTCAAAATGGCTAAAAAGGAATCATTTAATGTTTCCAAAATAAGAGTTTTGGAACTTGTAAGAATTGACTAAAAAAAAAAAAAAATCACAGGTTCAGAAATGGATATTTGAAGGCATTTTCTCAAAGAAAACTAATTGACATTTTTCAAAATGATTGCATTTTTATCCATAATACCACGTCTTGCTTCCAGGTAAATACTGGGAAGTAACACTTGCCAGGGGAAACTTGTTTCCTGTCAGCACTTAACATAGTTTTTCTGAAGGGACCAATATGAAGTAACACAGTGAATGGAAAGTTTTTCAAATGGCCGGAATGACTGATCATGCAAGGCTGAACCCCTATGCCTGTTACACGGTTCACTCAAAGTGTGAAATAGAACAATGCATCCTAACACCAGCCGCACTGATAAAGCCACTGGTGCAGACCTGATGCTAACTTACACCTAACCTTTAGATGATGTCGGTTTCTTGAAGCTGCTCTGCTCTTTCTGTCTTCTGATGCCGTGTCCTCAACTGTCCATTCTTTATTCCCCTACCCAAGCTTCATCAACTTTCTGATCCTCAGGGTCACAGTATATTCTTCCAGACAGTCCTTCCTTATTTTGTTATGAAACGTCATCTTTTCAGTTATGAGAACATCTCTCACGCTGTGTTTTAATTGTCTGCTTGCTAAACCACCTGTATTTCTGTGAGATTTTATAAACTGAGCTGGATCCGGCGGTACAGGCAGACCTGAAATTCTGAGTACTTGGAAGTGTAAGGCAAGAAGATCGTAAGTTCAAGGCCTGTCTGGGGTACAGAATGAATTCAAGTCCAGAGTGGGTAACCTAGGAAGACCATCTCTCAAAATTTAAAATTAAAACCTCTGAACGGCTGCAGATGCAGCCCAGAGACAGAACCCCTGCTGAGCATTGAGCAGGGCCCTGTGCTCAGTCCCCACAACCACAAAAACAAAAAAAATAATAAAATAAAATAAAATAAAAAATGATGTCTTATTTGTTCATGCTTGAATCCCAAGAATCCAAATATATAATATTTATTGAGCCCTTTGCCCAAGGCATTACTTGACATTTCATAGATTGTTCCATTCAATGTTGGCAGCAAGCTTGTTGAACAGGTATGCATATTTTCCTTTACATGGCACCGGAGTTAGTACTAAACCTTTTATAGTACAGTGTCAGCAAATGTCAAACTGAAAAGATGCAAACTGCATTCATTATCCAAGCACATTAAAATTCACTTCAGTGCTGTGTGCTTAGTAAGTACTTAAATACATGTTAAACAAAATTGTCATTGAAGGAAATTTTCTGGTTTTGGGTTAATTTCATGGTTGATGCCATATTTTATATATATATATATATATATATATATATATATATATATATATATATACAATATAATATAAATATATATATTTATATTTATTTTAAATATAAATATATAAACAATTATTTGAGGAAGCATTTTCACCATTAAATAGGGAAAGACAAAAGTTGTTAATAAATAAACTTCAAAGTATTTATATGCAACGTTTCTAAAATCAATAGTATTTTTCTGGTTTCAAGACTGACAAGAAAAACTGAAGTTATTGGATAAGTCTTTCTGGGGCGGTACTTAGAAAAGAATATTCAGAAACAGTCTCCATTTTACTGTCTCTTGAGTCCCCTAACACCCCAAGTGGAATTGTGAAACACATCATAAATTTCTTTTAATCTCATTCTAAGGGAGAGTTTTCAAATAAATGAGTGTAAAGTCCACTGATCATAAACTAAGCTGAAACAGAGTGAAATTGAAGGTTTGGAATTCGCTATTCTAGTAGGACTAAAATTGCCAGCTCTAAATAAGATAGCTACCCAGCTGATCTCCCTCGATTCAGCCTGCTTTGACGGTGCAAGCAATACTTAATATTTTGAATTGAGATTGAAAGATGCCCACAGGCACATGCACATTCCTTCTCTCACTCCCCGGGGTCAACTCATTTTGTTACAGGATCCATTACATTTTTCAGCATCACCATTATCTGGAGAGCAAAGGGGTGAATATTTAAGTTAAGGAAGCCAAATCTAAAGTTTATAAGACAAAATGATTTGTGACTCAGAAATAGGAACTGCCACAGAAATACAGCATGACCCAGGATTTCTCCAGGATGGAGAAAAGTAACTTCAAGATAAAGATGACCGGCTGGCTATGAACTACTTGTTCCAAGCCAAGCTCATATGGGATGAAATATAACTTGTGAATATTCCCACAAGAAACCATGCAGCTCCAGTCAGCTTGTGGTCCTTCATATCACAACAAGGCTGTAGACTTGCTCTTCAGTTCTCTTATATTTGAACAACTGTTAAAATTTGGAGAGGATGTCGTGAAACATGGAAGGAAGATGGACCCATAAAAGAGGTTGATTAACTGTGACCTCCAGGGAAAATTGGGGCTTGGTCTTACGAATAAAACTGAGATACCACAGGACATAACCTCAAAAATGACTTCCCTCCGAAGTAAATGAAGTGTGTGTATCAACTTTCCACCAAGTTATATTCCTTATTTGCTAGGGAATAACGCTGTTTGACTGAATTATCAAGCCCACCCCTGTCCTGTTATGTAATTTTGGTTTCCTGTGGTCACTGTGGTTACAAACTATTTCTGAAGTGCAATGGGAAATTAAGATATACTTCAGAAAGACCATCTTACATGATTGGTAAAACACTAAATTGTTTTTGATTGCTCTGTTAATTTTTGGATATGATCTCTTATTTACTGTATCTACTTTATCAATTAAACTGTCCTTGATATGTATGTATATGAAAAATATTATTTTGAATGTTCAATGGTGTTTTCAAGCATTTCGTGGATGATTGGATCAAATCCTCTATGTCTAAGAGGGACTATTGCAGTTTGAAGTATGAGGTTGTAGCATTCTTCAACTGAAGAGAAATATGCAAGGCACCAAAGTGGAGTGTGACTCTACAGTGTGCCCTGGACATGGCCATGAGGACAAGTGACGGCATGAACAGTCCTAAACAGCTCTGATTAATTTAAGCAGGCTAGGATTTAACACAGTTCATGATACGGGCAGGTCGTTACTGAATCGCTTGAATCTGTATGCAGCACACTAAGCCCCATCTGTGGGTCATTCTTTAATGTGGTCCTTGAAATTTCTACAGGTAAGGTTGTGGTTCTTCAAAATAAAGAAAAAAATCTTTATCTCTCCATTCGCAGCTGGTCCACGAGTCATAACTGTCATACATTATCTCATTCCAGATTCCCATCACTGTTCCTCACTGACTTTAAACAAAGCATCTAAATCATCTCAGGAAAAGTGAACCTGATTGTTCTCACTACCTAGTGCTTTCTCCAGTTGTCCATCTGGAGGCCTCCAGGTGAGCTAGGAAGCTTGATTAGATTCATTCCAGTGAACTCTTCCTAATGAAGATTGCATTGCTACTGGTCAGGACTTCCCTCAAACAAAGCCTAGATCTAAATAGATGAACCTGGGCTGAGAATTATTTCTTATTTTTCTCCTTGAGTAACTTATTGTAGTTATTAGGCAAGTGTAATAAATGCATTATCTGTTTGCCTCAGGGCAAAAGTCTTATCTCATAAACCTTCATCACAGACACATCACAGATTCAAAGGCATTTTTACAAACAATCCTCTATCAGTAAGTTTGGTTTGGATAAATAACCATATAAAATTGGGCTTTAGTTGTATAGCCAATGAAGTTCCTCCCTATCTAGAATACATAATGTTCAGTAATATAGGGGCAAATATCACCTCCATAGTGAAAGAATTCTGATATACTAGATTAAATTATCTGCTAAATTCCTGTCTGGATTTCATGAGCAATGTCAACATATTTGGGACTCAATATTTGTGTGCTTATTTTATGGTCAGATGGATCACCTGAGGCGGTGGGTGCCCTGGTTGTGGTTTTCATGTATAACTCGGTCATGATCACCTAGATGTTCCACACAAGGCAATGTTTAAGCTTCTCTAAAATGAATCTATCACAGAAAGTCTAAAACTGCAAGTCACCAAGTGTCTTAAGCTTTTTCAATAAAAATCTATTAAAAGCTTTATCATAATGGAATTTATCTGACACTTGAGAGACAAGTTAAAAAGATCATTCATAAGCACAGCTATATTTTCTTCTCCTTTTTAATTATTTAAAATTGAAAAGGGTTTTTTGTTTAGTTAAATTTCACATGTAAAACCAAAGACAGTCATGCAAGAAAAGATTTGAACTCTTAGGCATTCTAAAATTCACTTACAAACTAAAGTTAATATTATGCGCTGTGAAGTGAAGAGTTTAGAGACATTTTGAATGTAAGATATAAAAGTTCATCATATTCTAAGACTGTATTTACACATTAAAAAAAGTTCCATTCTTTGAGTACCAGATGTTTAACTTTTTCTAGCACCTTCTAATAATCTCAAGATGAGAGATCTATGAAGTAAAATTGCAAACTATTTTTACTGCAAAACATCTAAAATTTATTAAAGATACTATCTATGAGTATATTTCCATTACTAGTTGTTGAGACATATAGTAACATTTTATTTTTTAAAATAGGGACATTTATATTATCAATAGACATGTGTTATATTTGCTATACATTGGCATAACAAATACCATACATAAACACAAACACATCCTGAGCCTGCATAGCATTGCTAAGACTGTTTGAGTGGACTTGCTTGTTATGCACACTTATAGGAAGTCATGAGGTTGCCACTGAGTCAATTTTCCTACAGTTTCCACAAAGTGTGATATGTATCACAAAAGTTGTCAAAGGTCAAGGTAGCCACTCATCCTATCCAGGGAGGGTAAACTCGCTGATTGGTAGATGATGCTTTTCTGTTGTGTTTATGTGTTGCAGAGAGCAAAGCCCTCTGGCCCACATTTATCAGGGTTGCTAACTCTATCCACAAGGAGTTCCCCATAATGATGTAACCACTCCCAAAAGACCCAACATGCCAAGTCCATCAGCACTAATTATTGAGTATTGTTTATGACTTTGAGGTTGCTATGTCCCCCAAACTTTCATTCCCAGGCAGGTGTGCAAATGCGTGTAGGAATCAAAAGTAACATATCCAAATAAAGTTGCAAAGGTCTGTGCCCTTTTCTGTGACCACACGATATGTGTGTATGAACTGATCTCTAAAGCACCTTGTGCCTTAATATACACTTCAACAAATTGGAACAAAACAATGGAGAGTTTTATCTATCTAATCATAAATTGCTAATATCAGCATCATTGCTGGCCTCTTCTATCTGGACACATACCAGAGATCTGCAATGGCTATCCTAGAGAGTTTCTGAAACACACTCATGCTGACTGCATGTGTGTAAGTTACTATGAAATAGCCCCATTTTCCCATAGCTCCTATATACACATTTGATAAGCAAATGAGGTACAGAGATCCATTCTGTGAGTACAGATATCTTTGGCCCTATGGTACATGAAGAGCCTATAGGTAGCCTACGCCATTAAGAAGGCTATCGTCGTGTGCTCAGCTTGCCAAGGATACCAAGCCAGATATTGTTAAAATAACTACAATGGTCTTAACTAAAGTGAACCCACAATCTCACATATACTCCCTGTCCTACTTTGGCTTTAATCTAGTATTTTGGTGAAGTTTTTGTTTACATTTCTGTACTGGCTGGTTTTGTGTGTCAACTTGACACAGGCTGGAGTTATCACAGAGAAAGGAGCTTCAGTTGGGGAAGTGCCTTCATGAGATCCAGCTGTGGGGCATTTTCTCAATTAGTAATCAAGAGGGGAGAGGGCCCCTTGTGGGTGGTGCCAATCTCCCTGGGCTGGAAGTCTTCTGTTCTATAAGAGAGCAGACTGAGCAAGCCAGGAGAAGCAAGCCAGTAAGTAACATCCCTCCATGGCTTCTGCATCAGCTCCTGCTTCCTGACCTGCTTGAGTTCCAGTCCTGACTTCCTTTGGTGATGAACAGCAATGTGGAAGTGTAAACTGAATAAACCCTTTCCTCCCCAACTTGCTTCTTGGTCATATTTGTGCAGGAATAGAAACCCTGACTAAGACAATTCCCTTTACATAATCCACAAAAAAACCCCTAAAAATAATAATATTGATGCTTGAAGGAACTGTTTGCCACAATACAAAATTTTCTTCACAAACAGCCTTTTAGGCTGAGCACAGTAGAGAACCCCTTATGTAATTTGCGGTGAAACTAAAGCTTTAAAAGACAAATTCACACGTGTGTGTTTGTACATTCCATTTTCAAAGCACATACTCTATCTCTGTGCAGTAAAGAACTCTTTTTGTTTCTTTATCATTAAACAATGTAGCAGAAGCTTTATACCGAAACAAATGCTTAGATGGAATGCTGCAGTGGGGTAGGAGGAAAGAGATCAATGGCATTTCAAAAGAACACTTAATCTAAAGCAAACTGTTGCTATTTCTGCCTGCGAGAACAGCTCTAAGCTAAAGTAAATAAACACAACGGTTTAGTTAGAGAAAAGCCAAAGGTGTGATTTTGGATTTCTCCATAGACAGATATTTCTGCCTTTCATAGGTTTCACGGTTTGTTTTGACAAAGTGAGTCCTTCTAGATGAAAATAACTATTAGGCAGATTTTCTATTACTGTAACACATGAGAAGGTAATCAAATTATAAAGCTGGACAGTTTATTTGGTCTCATAAGTTCAGATGTTCCAGTCCATATCAGCTGGCCCCATTTTCAAGCCTGAGTTGAAGTATTCATCACAGTTGGCGTGTTGTCAGAGCAAAATAGCCAGAAAGGCAAAAAGAAGGAAATAAGGAGTTAGAATCCCCCAAGGGCCTTCGGTCTGAATGATCTAGAGATCCCATCACTAGGCTGGAACTCTTCAAGATGTTCCTACCTCCCAGTAGCACCATACTAAGGACTAAACTCTTGTCCATACATACCTTTGGGACTCCTGACCAATCTATGAACTCAAGAACTGAATTTGGCATCATGAATAATATATACTGAAACTGTTGAATGTCTCTCTGAAACTGCAAGCTACTTGAAAACCTTAGAGATTATTTGGACTGAGACAGTGAGCTTAGTAACACTGCTCCAACTTCTGAGTGGTAGGAAACCCCCTGAAAAACAAACTCACCAGCAACTGTTCTTATGTGACTTCAACCAAGTAGAGTGACCTCCATGGGTACCAATGAGCCAGCCACTCTGAGTGGATGTCAATTAAGTGTCCAGGGAATCCTGACTCTGCAATTTCATCTTGTGGAAAGAATTCATTGAGTTACTAAGATGTGGTTCTGATGATCTTTTTGTTTCTGAGTGCTATTGTTTCATAGAATAGTATACAATGAATCTTCAATGTTTCAAACCTTATGCATTTCAAGCAGGTCCTTCAGAACATCTTACAAATGTGAACATATGGGGCTTTAAAATTTGATCGGAAATAATTTAGGCATGATTACTTTCCAACTTTTTATTTTCATGCCAAGATTGGGAAATCTTTACTATAAATGCTTAGAAGAAGCTCTGAGGATAGGGGATGCAATGGTGTTGTCTGAAGCTGTGACTTCTAGAATTTAGGTTCATTTTCATACATAACAGGGTTGAATATAGACATATTTATTCTCAGTCAATGAGAAATATGTGGATACTTCCTTTTGGACAAAAATACAGTCAGAGAGAAGAAACATCAGACTAGCTCCCATGGAGGAGCAGAGATACTCTATAAATTCTCCTAAATTACTTTCATTTTTTTTTATTTCTAGGATTCACAGCTTAAAACACAAGAATTCTACGTGTAGCAAAGTTACACTAGACTTCAGAGCTGTTTCATTTCATTTAAGATTGGACACAGCACAGATGAACATCAAGAGATAAGTGGCTATACTAGACATTTAAACTGGGGTTTGCTGTTTCCTTGGGATAGGATGTAAGAAAGAAAAAAATGGGAAAAGGAAAGAAAGATGGGCAGAAGAAACATACAACTCAAAAAAAATTATGCTGAATGCAGACATGGTCAAGCAAAGGTAGCATATGACTTTATTTATATAAAATGACAAAACACAAGTCTGGCTGTGTAGAGAGACAGTGCAGCAGCGATTGTGTGGCTGATGGATTGAGAGCAAGAGAAAGGGGTGCATGGAGCAAAAGATAAAGCACTGGGAACAATGAGTATGCTTATTATATTGGTTTCATAGAGGTAATAAATGATAGAATACCAAACCTTGCACTGTAAATACATGTCTTTTATCATATCTGTTTGAAAATTGCATAATTAAATAACACAGAATACTTTCCAAATACAGTTATGCCATCTTGTATTTCACACCATTTGGGAATAAGGTTATGTCTTAGTTTCAAATAGTTATTTCACCTGTAGCCTAAACGTTACATAGGAAGTTTGAGTCTTTACATAAAACTGTACTGAATTTGACTCCTAAAATCAAGTCCCTGAGCCAGATGTTATCGGTGAGTTTTCATTTTAGGATTTCAGTTTCTTTTCTTTTTTTTTTTTTTTGAATTTTTATGATTATTTATGTATTTTGGAAAAGTCATATGTGGGTATTAGGATAAGTGAAGGGAGTTGGTTCTCTCTTCCATGATTCCATAGACTGAACACAGGTCATCAGGGTGGTAGCATGCGTAGCTTTGCCGTCCCTAACTTTCTCCTGGTCTTTGGTGTTAAAGTTCTCTGGTCACATATTTGTGCTTGATGCCAACACCTTGGGATCCTCGGGGGATAGGGATGATTTAAGAAGCTCCGAAGAAGCAGTCTAGTGTTTACTGCTAACATAGCCTCTCCGTGGGAGTGTGCCTGGCCTCTGCTGGAAACCTTTCCATTGTTTCACCCTGCAGATACGTTCTTACTTTTAAATTCTTGTAGTCTGTGTCTCATGATAAAATTATAAATCCACACATTGCAATCACAAACCTCTGGCATTCTTTTTAAAATGGTAAATACATCTTTTTATTTCTTTTGATTGTGCATTTTATACATGCATATAATGCTTTGAACAAGCCCACTCCCACTCGCCCCCTTCCAATTCCTCCCACATACCTCCTGCACTATTTCATGCATTCTGTTTTTAGATGCATTGAATCTGCTTGGTACTGATCACACATTCAGGATTGTTAGACCATCCACGGAAGCATGGGTAGCCTCTCAGGGACCACATTTCTGAAGAAAGCAGACTGTGCAGCCATCAACTGCCAATAGCTCCTTAGCTGGGAGCGGGACATTGTTAACCGCACCCACCCATACTCTGACTGAAGTGATACTAACCAACTACACATAAGACTATGCCTCCTTGGTGTGTGGAAACTCAGACATGGTTTGCTGTCTAACCCATCACCACCACTGGTTGGTTCTCATGTAGCGTGTTCTGACTTCCCTATCTGGTCTCGGTGGTGCTAACTGAACATTGGTTTAAGAGTAGGGAGAATAAGCCTGGCAGTGGTGGCACACACCTCTAATCCCAGCACTTGGGAGGCAGAGGCAGGCGGATTTCTGAGTTGGAGGCCAGCCTGGTGTACAGAGTGAGTTCCAGGATAGCCAGGGCTACACAGAGAAACCCTGTCACAAAAAACCAGAGTAGGGAGAATATAAGTAACAATATTGTGTAGCTTCCTGTTTACAGAGAAGATCTCTCCAATGAGAGATTCTTCATCATTTTGTAGAAAGGGCAACATTCCCTCGCCAGGGATTATCTTAATCACAGAGTACTTAACTTGAAATCATCGATATTCCTGCAGGATCATCACGTTTTCATGGGGTTCCAAAGAGGTTCCAGTAGGATCAGTGTTGAGAGAGTGAAATTCCCTGTTTTCCCTGTCATTTTGTAGTGAATTTATTGCCATTACCGTTTCTTCAGACTCTAACAGATGAGTTTAATTGTCTGCACTCACATATCCAGGTCAAGTCTTCCAATTTGAAAAGTCTGCATTTTTGTACACGAGTGCGTGCGCGCGCGCACACACACACACACACACACACACATACATGTATGCACAGAAATTGCAGGGTGTAATTCCCCATAAGAAATCCATGCCAGATATATACCAACCAAACAAAAAAATACTTTGTGAACAAAGAGTTGAATACTAGAGGGAGAACAGTGAGAGGGAAAGTGATATAAGTCTATTTCAACCCATACATAAATGAGTAAATAAATAAATAAATAAACAAATAAATCCTCTTGATTTACCCTAAGATCCACAGTTTGTTTGATCAGCACTCAGATGTTCCTGTTCTCTCCCTACACCCTTCTAGCTGAGCAGATGCCATTAAACAATGCTCCTGATATAGTAGCCTATCCTCTAATCTCTTAAGTTGTTAAAGCCTCAATGGATTTAAAAGAACTCAAGTTCAATGTTCTGGGTCTGCTTGTCTGATTGTTTACCCATAGCATCCAAAAGGTAGTATTAGAAATTCTTTAAACTTGCTAACCTAACATAGTTAACATTAACTATCTTTTCTAATGTTGTTACGTATTTGAGTATGATCCTGCCCGCAGTAGATACAATCATCCTACTCTCTTCCTCTCTCCTTTAAGATTTACCTCTAGGGAACTGAAGACCCATTTCACAGAACTTCACATTAGTAAAGCAATATTCTATTCGTTGGCAAGGAAATATACACCTTAAACTCTTATAGCCCACAGGAGAGGGATGAACCTCCAAATCATTTCTGTGAAACTGGTTCTCAAAATGAAACTTGGAACTGTAAATAGTGTAACTTAGACCCCTACAAGCAATAATGTAACTTAGACCTCTACAAACCCTTTGTGACTGCTTAGAGAAAAGACAGTTAAGGTTAGTAGAAAGATCTTCACCTTTCTAACCAACCCTCTCCAAGTGTGAGCATTCAAACATTACAATTTACTAAACAGCAGGAAATGGGCCTCAACAAAAAATGTCAACTGTCTTTCCTCAAGGCGTATGATTGGAAACATTCAACAAGGAAAGCATAAATGGCAAAGGTCTCAGCTAGAAGCACGAACAGTCCATAGGGAAAAGAAATTACAGGGAATAATTCACCATAAGAAATCTGTGCCAGATATATACTGATAAAAGAAAATCTATGAACAGAGGGTTGCCTTTATTACATGCTACAAAAGCCTAGATGTTATAAAACGGTTTCTAGACCATCTGGTAGAGTTATCAACAACCCATGTGATTCTCCTTTGAAAGTATAGTTAGTATCTAGCATTCAATATGGGGTGTTAAAAAGAGAAATGAGATAGACATGTTAGGCAAAATACAGTGGAAGTAATCGTGATTACAATATATTTAATAGTATTTCAAATATTTTCAAGTACTGATTCATTTGAACTCATAAGCACTACTCACTTTATATAATAGAACCAAAGGGTATGGAGTTAAACTGATACGACAGTTAAAAGATTAACATAGTGTCAGCCCTAGAATGTGGGTTCTCAACCATCTGGCCCTGTTGACAATAGATTCCACTTCCCTCTGCAGATCCTGGTCCTCTCTGTATAACTGTGCTTTACCACAGGCACAGTGTTAGGGGTCACTGTTGTTACATGAACTAATATGCTGAGCTCATGTCAATGGAGATAACCATGAGAATCAAGGAGATGTTAGATTTCTGAGAAGGTCTGAAGAGGGAGAATGTCCCTACAGGAGAATTTTCAGCACAGAGATTTGATGCTTTGTAAGTGATCTTTTAATTCTCTATGTGGATGTAAATTTCTTGTATTTTGGTTATGAGCCTAGCTTTTAATGGCTGAGCCATCTCCCCAGCCCTACAAAGCTCTCATTTAACATTTTACAGTTTCATTAGATTGTGTACTTGTAAGAAATATCTGCTTATAAGATCTGTGTTCTTTGTTTCTGGGTTTTTTTAAAATTTATTTTGTATTCTTAACCTACAACGAGGCAAAATGAACAGAAACAAGTATGTAGAGCATAGGTTACCTAGCGTGCACCAGAAACAGAGAGAGGAGGGGGCCTTTGACCATGTATAATAGTCACAGGAAATATCAGAGTGTCCTAATTCTCCATCAAGACCACAAATCCTAAGCATTCAGGCACCTCAAAAATAGAATAGTACCAAAATTTTTGACACATGTGCCTGTTGGGGATGTTCCAAAATCTAACATAAACTGTCCTCAAATGCACCACAGCAGAAACAGAGAGTTTATTTTTATCACTCATTTTTTTTCCTAAAGACATAGAAAGTCAATCATATGTTACCTGGAGTAAAAATGTTTCATAAACGTCTACCATACCAAAGAAATTATGTGTCATATGCACTGGGGAGAGAAATGTTTCTGTGAAGCACATTCTTAGAACAGGAAATTCTTATCCAACATAGGTTGCATATCTTAGGGTTTCTATTGCTATGATAAAATATTATGACCAAAATCAATTTGGAGAGGAAAAACTTTATTTTACCTTATATCTCACAGGTAACACCCCATCGCTGCGGGTGGTCAAGGCAGGGGCCTGAAGGCAAGAACTGAAGCTAAGGAGGTAGAGAAATGCTCCCCATGGCTTGCTCAGCCTAATTATTTAAAAGTCATTAAGAAGATAATAAGTCTTACGGTCTTGCACTTACTAAAATGTGAATACACACACATATATACATTCCATGCAACAGGATGGCAACAGGGAAAGGACTACCTATTCCAATAGCAGAGTTGTGATTAAACACATCTCAGAATCAGTTCACTACCTATAACCTCCTGCCCAGAGGTAGTATTGCCCACAAAAGGCTGGACCCTCCCACAACAAGAATATGCCCCACAGACTCATCCGCAGGCCAATGCAGTAAGACATTTTCTTGATTGAGTACCTATCCCCTTCCAAAATGACCCTACCTCCTGTGAAGCTGACAAGAAACTAACCAGCAGACAGTGAAATTGATATTGCTATTTACTAGAGAATACATTAGTTGCCAATAATATTCTGAGTAAGCTACAAAATAAATTAACACAGCTAACTGCCTGGTCATTATTTAAAAGTTTCTAAGAATATAATAAGTCTTCTTAATGTCTTGTACTTACTAAAATTTGAATATATATATATGTGTGTGTATTTGTGTGTATGTGTGTGTGTGTGTGTGTGTGTGTGTAATATATCTTCCACTCCAACAGAATGGCAATCATTGAAAGGACCACCTATTAAAGCAGCAGATTAAACACATCTCAGGATCAGTTCACAAATATTAACAATTACATAAACAAGCTACAGCAAGAAGAGGTTTTTAAATCTCTCTAGGTCATTTTACTGACTCAAATATTTTCCAACTTCATATAATGTAATCACAAATTCAATACCTTTAGCAAAATCTCATTAAATAAATTACACACTTGTATAATTATACATGCTTAATTGCTATTACCACTAGGAAATATTTTGTGTCCTAAGTGCATCAGATAGAGATTAAGTAATTCCATCTTGGCCTTTGAATTAATTTCAAAAAAGGGGAAATTAAACCTAAGATTGTCTGCTTATTGAAATTAAGATTAAATAATAACTATTAAATTGCTTCACGGAAATCAATAAAATTATTCAGTACTTTCTGCAACAAAGAAATTGCAGGAACAATAGCTATAATTGCTTTGCATTTATGATCTGGAATATGAATATTTTCAAGGTTTATTGAAGATTGCAATCTCAACATGTAGCGAATGTAAGTAACTGTTATTTACTGAATCTTTTTTTTTAAAACAGATATATCCCTCTTTAAACAAAATTTTAGAAAACCATTTCATGCCTGATATTTGACCCACTTGAAAGACTTGGTTTGAAATATTTTATGCCGCTTAAAACATCACTTTCCTAAAATTCAAATCAATATGCTCAGAACCATGTTGTTGATGAGTGTGTGTATGTGTGTGTGTGTGTGTGTGTGTCTGTCTGTCTGTCTGTCTGTCTGTCTCTGTCTCTGTCTCACTGACTCTGTCTCTCTGTCTTTCTCCATCCATCTCTCGTCTCTGGATGTTCTCTCTCTCTCTCATATCTACAATAGATAAAAACCTTCCTCTTCTGCAGGCATGTTGTCAGTCCATACAATAATAAATCTTAAAGAATATTTCAAAAATCCTTAATATAAATATGCCATTTATTTAAAATAGAAGTAGTTTTACATACTATTGTGTGTTGGCTGTTTCTAAGATAAGGAATGTAATCATGACTGAATGTTTAATACCCTAGGATGCATACATAGCACTGTGTTTTTCACAGTAGGTCAATATTTTGGTTTTATAATCATCCATGCTAAGAAAGCTGTCTCTCTGTAAGGCAGGGTTGCTTGAACATGGAAAAGGTAAGATTTATTTTATAGCTCAAGAATAGGAACCTTCTAAATAGGGGATTTGGTGGTCAAAATCAGTGGGGTTACAGAAGTACTACATAACGAGGTGGTCATAACCTTTTGAAACAAAGACACAGTTGCTATTATCTAGAACAAGCAGTAAAGAACCATTTGTAGTTAAGATTACAGGATGGGCATAGCCCAATCCTTGAGAAACAGATATAATCATAAACAGGAATGAACCTAGTTTGTCTTTACTATAAGAAGCTTTCAAGGATAAGATGGAGGCAGGCTGACTTACCAAATTGTCACATACCCTATGTTTTCTAGCAGACAATGAGATATTCCTGCTATGCATCGTTAGACCAGCCTCATAAGAGGCAATAAACTCAATGTCACCAACCCCTCCCACATGAGCTCCCACTCCTCAGACCCCAACAGTCTCTAAAGCAGAGTCTCTTTGAGCTGCATCATCTCAGTCTGAGATGTGATCATGCTCCATATGATGGAGACTATGATGTTCACACCATTTTTATTATTTTCTGAGGGTTGGGATTATATCATGATGACATTGTGATTACTAATGTAAGACCTCATGCTTTTTTTTTCATACTCCTCTTTTCACAGGTTATTGTTAAGAATTTCATATATTTCAATAATTTTCACCTAATTCCTTCAACTCACCTGCACCTCTCTAAAGCGTTCTCCTCTTTTTATATTTTAAAACCTATTAGGTCCAGTTTATGTTGCCCATGTGTTGTCTTGGGTGAGTCCAGCCATGGAATATAGATGATGATCTACCAAAAGTAACACCATTGAAAGAAAGGAAGAAAGAAAGAAAGAAAGAAAGGAAGAAAGAAAGAAAGAAAGAAAGAAATATAATAAAATATATAATAATAAACAATATATAAATAACTATAGATAGATGATGTATATATATTCTTCCTCGACTTATAGCTATCATATGACAATTTGTCCTCCAGTAAGGCTGTGATTTCCTCTCACCTCATTATCCCCTCTTTGCCCTCTATGCAAATTTCTTTTGTTTTGAGTTTCAGCACTTCTAGTGCATGCTGTGAGTTCATATGTGCAGGTGCCCTTCTATGTCTGGCAAACAATATTTTCATGAAGACACCCTCAGGCTCTCACGGCTTTTCTACCTCCCCTTTCTCAAGGATCCCTGAGTCTTGTGGATGAGGGGAATCATAAAGATGCCCAGTTTCAGATGAGCACCCTGGAGTCTCTCATTCTCTGCATATTTTCCGGTTGGGGATCTTTGTTTTAATTGTCCATGTATATTGCAAGAAGAAACTCCTCCAAGAAGATCTGAGTGCTGTTCTGATCCATAGGTCCAGTAATAGGTCATTAGGAGTCTTCTCCCTACTCTGTCCCCTTAACAGAATGGTAGTAGGTGGTTCTCCCATAGAAACCTTGATTTGTTAAATGCAATATGCTTATGCTATTACGTGTGGCATATCATGAAAAAGTGTATTAGAATAGTACGGCCTGATTACGTAATAAAATTCTTATTTCATGATACCATGAACAGCATTTATGAAGCAGCTGCTATGAAGGAAACAACCTGATAAGTGTTTTTATAATAGGCATTTTTAAACTGCAATTTTGTCCAGACAAATTATGGTATAGGTTCCATGTGTTTTCCTAATTTTTCCATATTAAGAAGCTGAATAAAAGTCGTGAAAGATTTCTTCATAGGACTTTAATGCCAATGTCTCCCATTCTCAGTGCATGACTTCATATTCTCCCTATATGAATCCAATATGCTAATACCAGGAAACTGATATTTATTGTTTTATAATACAGTGAATTTTCTACTCTGCTTGCTATTTACTGTGTTTTGTCTTAAAGGAAAAATGGTGAATGTTGTTTGCCTATGACTCCGAGCTGCAACATTACAGCCATGAGTTACAGAACCAAAGGCAAGGGTTTTGACATGCTGACCTCACTTTGGAGCAATTTCATGTACTGTGTGGTCTTGGACAACTAGCCTTTCATCTATGAGTCTCTGCTAAACCATCTCTACAGTGGTGAGAAGCCCATTTCTCCAGCTTATACATTGCTTTCAGGACCAAATAAGATTATAGTTCCTAGTAAGATGCCTAACACATAGTAAGGCCTTGAGTTAAGTCAGTTGACAGAATGGAATTCAGTACTTATACCCAAGTCAGAATCTGCTCTGCTCATTTTTTTGATGTTTTAGACTGAAAATTCTTAATCTTAGGAACGTATTACTCTAATTCTATTTCTATCCTATTGATAAATTATAATTTAAGTTGCCATTAATGAAAACGGAAATAAAATGTTGTTAACAGAAGTAAGCCAGCAATGGCAAAGCCATTTCCGACAGGAAAAAAAATATCATTTAGAAAATATAAATAAACAAAATTTCCTCTTGAGTATTTTACTTATTTGCACCTTTGATGCAAATTTTCCTCTGTTACCAGTAAGTCATATTTACCTGCAATGCTAGTACGTGCCTATTAAATAATGTAAAATATTTTAGAAGAATATTTAGAATATTTTGGATATTTATGATATCCAGGCATGGCCCTACGCGATTGTCTTAATTGGTGATTGGTAGGAGGGACCAACTGCTTGCCTGGTTGCCATGCCCTCAGTAGGTTGTCCTAGGCGGTCTAAGAAATATGGTTAAGCATGAGCCAGTGAGAGAGTCAGAGAGCATGGTTTGTCCACATTTCCTGCCTCTAGTTTCCTGCTTCTAGTTCCTGTCCAGATGCCCCTCAGTGGTGGATTGGGACCTGGAACTTTAAGTACAGTAAACTTTTCCTCCCTTTAAGTGCCTTTTGGAAATGCTTTACCACAGTAACAGACAGGAGGCCAGAGTAGTGGTACATTCTAATTAAGCTTTTTAGCTTAACTCTTGTCTTTCTTTAATTATATTTTTATTTTTAGAGATGATAATATAATTACATCATATTTCCCTTTCTCCAAACTCTCCCATATATCACTTCCTGCTCAGATTTGTAGGCTTTTATTTGTCATAATGAATGCACATACCACTCACTCACACACACACACACACACTTATATATACTGTGCCCTTCCCCCAGCCTTGAGCAGGCTAAATAGACTGCCACAGTTGGACCTTAACACCCAGGTGGAGTCAATTTCCTACAGGAGCAGCCTGCCTGCTGAGCTTGCTTTGCAACTCAATCCAGCTGAAACAAAGAATGGGGTTTGTGGGTTTTCCCTATATAAACACAGGGCGGACTATTAAACTTTGAGCCTTGATCAGAAACCTTTGTCTTGGCTTCATCCTTCTCTCCCCCACCCCTGCAGCCTCCCCATGTCCTTTTGCATCTCCAGAGTCCCTTTCAAAAGGTAACCCAGTTCATCCATGGTTGCTGGACAGCTACACACACACTCATACACATACACATGACACACACACACACATACATACACATGCACATATGCACACTCAGTTACATACACATAGGCACATACCCACACATACACTTATACACATACACACAGGCACACATACACATGCTCACACACATACACAGTCACACACACATACACACATACATATACACATACACATACACATGCACACATATCTACACATACACATGCTCACACACATATACACATGCACACACACATATACACACAGTCATAGACACACTCATACACATACACAGACTACATGGACACACACATACTCACACACAGTCACACACTCACACATACTCTAATACAGTTACACACTCACACATATAGTTACACACTCACACATACACACAAACATTCATACACACACACACACACACTCATGCACATAAGCATGTATGGGTCTTTATGTTCCTAAATACACATATTTAAGCATATACATATATGTTCCTAAATACATATATACAATTTGCACTGTCTGTATAATGATACTTGTATTTACATACTTACAGGGCTGGAAATTTGATATTAGATAACCACCTGTTGTGCTCACCACTGGAAAATACAATTTCTCCTCCTCTTAGCATTCATTAGCTACCTAGTGCTTTGTATAAGGCTGAGGCCTCATGAGCTCTCCTCATCCCCATTAGCATGTCTATGGGTAAAGCATACATTTATGAGACTCCCACCCCAGACCCAGATTCTCAATTCTGAGGCATATGGTCCAGCATCTATGATTTAAGTTGCAGTTGCATTCCTTATGCATAGGCTGGAGTCTGAGCCTCTGAATTAAGGCTTTGAAATACGGTGATGTACACACTGATCTTCCATTTCTATGAAATATGATAGAGTGAAAATTGACAAAATTGTCCCTTGCTTTGAGGAGCTGCTATAACAATTAATAAATATGAACATGCCACAATCAGGACAGTTAATGCACATATCTGTGATATACCTATAGCTATAAAATAGAGATTAAAAAGGCACTTTTTGAAGCAATGCTACCTTCTTCCCTTCATTAACAACAGTGAAGGTGCCTGTCCATCCTCAACCCTGGAGAAATCAGTAGGTAAAAATGGCAGAAGAGCCCTTTTAAAACCATTTTTTTCCTCTGTCACCACATTCATCTTGGCCGTGCTTTAGTGTGTATGTGCTGCCAGTAAAGAATAGGCAGGGATTCGATTATGACAGATCAGAAATCATCACAGTCATTGGGCCCCTTTCCATAATTACCTCCTACTACAGGCCATGGAATGATCCTGCAATAGCAATTTCATGATTCCTCTCTAGCTCGTTCAACTCCCAGGACTGCACAGGCCTGTGAAAGATATCATGAATCTGATCATATTGATGCCTTGTAAACTCATAGGAAGACTTAGCTGTGAAAGTGAGACTCACTGAGTAATGTTACTGGAAAAGCTAAGCTATAGGCAGTGCTCTCGTAAATCATTTGACTCAGGAGAAGTCATTAGTGGGTCCTTTTCAGGAGGCAGCCAGCTAATTCCTCTTAGATTGAAAACATGAATGAACTTGAATGAATGGAGACACATTCACCTCACAGAGGATGTGCAGAAATGGATGGTTTCCATTATTTATAGAATCCATTTCCTATTTATATCTAAAGCACATGGAGATTGAAATATATCACAAGTAAATGTTGTAGCCAGACATGATGGTACAAGCCTATAACCACAAGACCTGGGAGAGCAAGACAGGAGGACCTGAGTAGAGGTCCAACCCACATGGTCAAGTGGGTCCCTCTGAGAAAAATACAAGAGTAAAAAACATACACCAGAGAACTATTGCAATACAAAATTATACCTGATTAGAGATTAATTACAATATAACATTAAAATGTTGAAAATTATTTGACAGTAAGAGAATAATTAAATATATGATTTAGTGATAATTTAACTCTTGAAAAGAAAATGACTCCTCTGTTGCTCTACAAAATTGATATTTTTTTTTCTTTTCTCTCTACTTTCACCTTAGGTTATGTAAAACAACCAGAGCTCCATGGATTTGTTCCTTGACTGCATCACTGAGGTAAAATTCCCACCTGCCATACCCTTTCTTCAGAAGGGAATCACCCTCAGCTCTTCAGAATCAATAGTGGAGAGCCTTACTGTATCCTTTGTAGCAATTCAGGGTGACCAAAAGGTTATCGCTCTCTAGAACCTACAGAGAAATGGTTGAGGTATTTGGGATAGCTGTTTTGAAGTTCTTGGGTCCACAAAGTTTTCTGAAGACACTGCACATTTGGAGTTTCCTCAACAGCTTCCACACAGAAAGCCTCACAGGGGCTGCCATCCAGAGACCTGGCTGCTGGCTCCGTGCATGCTCAGGACATCACAGATGACAGCATGTAACGTTCCCTCTGGGTTGGGGAACTAGCCACTGGAACCTGGAAATCATGATCTCAAAATCTCTCTGTTTCCCTGTTTTTCTGCCTCTCTGCCTCTCTTATGCATAATATTTTTAATTATCACTTTCCAATAAATTAATCTAGAATTTGAATAATAAAAAGCTAGGCATTTAAAATGACACATATAGATACAAAAATTATATCCATTTGTTGGATAGGTACACCAAGTTCAGGCTCTAAAATAAGTGCTGTTTGGTCTCCCCGCCCCTAAAGCTTGTCAGAATATGTTTTACCTTCAAAAACGTGAGGGCTCTCTATTAAACAATTTATATTTTCTGTTTTAATTTTCATTTTCCATTTATTAGAAAACTGAAAGTTATATTTTCTAGCTTGTATGTCTGTAAAACTGAAGATACTGACAAAAGTGGACTTCAGCATTTTGGGTTTGTCAACTATTCTCAATTGAATTTTCATAATTATTTGTATCAACAGTGTTTATTGCTTAAGAAAACAACACTCTCTTCACCTTTTGACTATTTCTCCTAGATGACAGAAATGGAATAGAGTGAAATGGTGCTTACATTTTAAAAGATGAATGATCAATAGACATTTATAACAAATACAACAAGTTTGTCTCCAAAAATAACGGCAACATTTGCATATAAAATTATCAAATAAGAGTAACTTATAATTTAGTATTATTCTTGTGCATCTTCATTAATCATCTTTTATGTATGTATTTACAATGCATACCACAAATCTGAAGTAGTGCTAGGTGTCGTAACCATCATATTTATTTCAGGAAACATGTGCTCAGATTCTATGAAACCCTGTCTTTTGATAAGCTAAAGTATTGAAAAGAGGGGTGATCCACACTGTGCTTTCAGAATGTTGGTGATTTAAGCAATCAACGTTATTGACTATAATTTAATCAATAATTTAACTTTTATGTATATTTAAGTATAAGAACATTCTATGAAGTATATTTGTTGACTTCACTAATAATAAATGGACTGATACTTAAAGAAAAGAATAATTGGTTTGTTTAATAAGTCAATAAAGCCCATGAATAAATCACAAACGTTCTTGAGCTAGCAAGAAATTATGTTTGAATATGAAGCAAATCATTGCTGACACACATTTATAACTCTAACACATGAAAGGAAACAGTCATATAATCCTTATATAAATGTATAGTGCAAGGAAATTAAATAAATATTTATAAATATTTAGAGTGCTGCTACATCACCCAATGTTCATTATTTTGACTTATAGTGGTGCCAGAAAAAAATTAAACTGGGGCCCCAGTCTGCTGCAATTTTTAAGATTTTCCATGATTCTTCATCCCCCACATCTTATAAGGGTATTGCATGTAAGCAACATTATATAATATATATATACATATGTATGTATATATACATATATATATGTATATATATATATATGAACACCTCATAGAGGTAATCATAGTGTTACTGTGTTTACTACTGCTCATCAACAATTTAAACACCTTCCTACATCTCAATTTTATCATTGTTTTCTTGTTTTTGCCTTTATATACAGAGATATCCTAAGACAGAACTGACATCACAAAATTTTACTCAAAACCTTCTGTTGGGCTCACAACTGATAGGAGAAGATTACATTGGGCTTAGTCTAACCAACATGAGCAAATATTCCCAACAGAAGAACAATATCTTGTGGTAAGTTCCATATTTGCTCTCCCTTTTTCTCATCTAAGATCAACTATAGCTGACAATATAGCTCAGAGTTAGAGCACTTGCCTATTGTGCACAAGCTCCACCTCAGTCATTGAGTCTCCTACCCATGAGATTTGAAAGCTAGACAGAAAGAAGCATCTTTGTGGCAGCCTCTCTAAGAAGAGAAACTAAAAACTGGAGATTGGAGCACCTAAGTCAAGAATGATGAGTCAAAATCTCAGCTGATCTGCAATTGTGTAAAGGGATATGTCTTAGTTAGGGTTTTAGTGCTGTGAACTGACACCATGATCAAGGCAAGTCTTATAAATGACAACATTTAATTGGGACTGGCTTACAGGTTCAGAGGTTCAGTCCATTGTCATCAAGGCAGAAATACGGCAACATCCAAGCAGGCATGGTGCAGGAGGGGCTGAGAGTTCTACATCTTTATCCATTGGAAGCCAGGAACAGACTGGGCATGCTCAGACATCTAGGAGGAAGATACCCAAGCCCATCTCCACAGTGATACACTTCCTTCAACAAGGCCACACCTTCTAATAGTGCCACTCCCTGGGTCGAGCATATACAAACCATCGCAGTATGGTTACTGTTTTATGTTTCATTTCCCTTCTGTGATACCTCAGCATGGCATGCCTGTGGGAGGATTTTATACTTGTTTAAGAAATTAAATTCATCACCCAAGTTAAAAGTCCCGCAAAGCAAATCATAGGCCAAGACAGCTTTAGAGTCAAAATATTTGTCGCCGAGCTGTTCTCTTCCGTACTACGGCATTGTCACTGAAAAACAATAAATTGAATTTGCAGAACTGTTTGGGTGGTGTGTGGCATGTAAGCATGAGTGCTACTCTCTGGGAGGAAACAGAAGCTACCAGGTCATGCCTCATGAGCTTGGTACCTCCCATAGGCCTTTTTATGAGCATCCCATCAGTTGAGCAAAGAGTTCTAAGGCAACTTTGAAAGCTTGGTGTTTATGGTGTCTACGACTGTTACTCAGAGCCCATGCACAACTACATGAAACAGATGCATAGCCATTTTTACCCACCTGGAATCATCTCACAGTCTTATGTGAGCTATAATTACATTTTTATAACGCAATCCATTCTAATTTAAATGTGTAGTTTCTATGTCAGCTATAGTCACCACCATTGATACAAAAAAAAATTAGGATGATAAAGAGAAATGCAAATGATTAGTGAAAAATGATTAGAGTAATATTAATAGCAATAGCTAACTATAAGGACTAGCAAAGAGTGAGCCATGTCTGTAGGGACAGAAAGGAGGACGTGACAGCCAGGAAATGAGATGAAACCAACACACTGCAGAAACAGATTTGACCAAATGAAGCAAAGGTAATAACAAAACACTTTAGGTATGGCATTGCAAATATAAAAGCACAATTTAGGAGTCGATTTATAAATATACTCAGATGAGTGCATGATGAATTTACAGTTGAAGATCTAGAATAAGGTCACAAGTGGCTAAGTAGTTACTTGGGGATCTGAGAAAAAAAGAAATACTGCAGGAAGGTGGATCAAACTAAAAGATATAAACCTTGGGTTGTTTAGAATTTATACTTTAAAAACAACACTCCAGGAAATGCTATCAAGGGAGAAATGTGTATGTGCTATGCAGTGATTTCCTCCTCCAAACTAAAACATTCCATCCTGGTTGGGGAGCTCATTAAGACTCAGGAAGTTTTAAAGGGAAGCTGGATAAGACTCAGAAAGTAAACAGCTCACAAGTTTTAGAAAAGCCCTGAAATTTAGTAGATTCTTAAAGCCCTCCCTCCCATAAGGTCTCATACTCAGGATATACTGGGAGGAGAAAATACTCTGAACTTTTGAGCTTCCTGGTACTCAGGTGGAGAGCTCCAGGAATTCAAGTCTCATGAGTTTTCATCCATGATGAATTGTGGGTTTTAGTGATGCAAGCTGTCTTTGAGTTACCCATACTCCTGTAAATAATCCCCATAAATTCATTGGTTCTCCAAATAGACTCCAGTGGTATTATTTAGGTCTATCTCTAGTTCTATCTCTCAGGTGAGTAGACTTTGTTTTCATGTATTCCCACGTAAAGTTTCACATGATATAGTTGTTGACCAAATAAATGCCAAAAACCGGCCAACCAAAAACAAAAAAAAAAACCAAAAAAACAAAAACAACAAAAACAAACAAAAACCAAAGAACTCAGAGATGCCTCCAAAACAAGTGATAGATTGGAGAATGCGTTGCACTCCGTGAAAGCAGCATGGATTGGATGGACTCTGAAGCAGTCTGAGATCAGTGCATGGCCTTTGTTGTCAGTAATGAGACATGCAAATGAGGTTCAGCAGTTTCTAACTTCCACATTTGCCTCTGATTTGGTTAGGAATTTGCAATAGAGGATGAGATGGTGTGTTGGCTCACCATCAGTTACAATTGGCAGCTTCCAAGGGAAACAGAATAAAAGTTGGCTATATGCTAAAAAGCCATAAGCCACACTATGAGGCTGAGATCTGAAAGACTGAAACACGTGGAAAGAGTCAAATAACAAGGAAGAAGAGATCAAGGTAAAAGGAATAAAAGATGCCCTCAGATCCAACCTTTTATATAGCAAAAGGGAAAATCCATGGTTCGGTAAGCAGAGCCGGAACATATAAATAAATGTAAGAGGCTGTAATAATCAGGAGTGTTCTGTCTCTCAGCTGCTTGAGTTGGGAAAGTCGTTAAATAAGGAATGAAAGAACCTGTTAGCACCTCCATAGTGATGTTCTGAGATATGAAGATAGAAGGATCGGTTGCTCTCTGGAAGTCACTGTGGAAGTAGAGATACTGAGTAGAATAACTATTCATCTCACCTTGAGAGAATTGCTGCATAACTGTAGCCCATGTGAGATAATTTAGCTCTTGGTGGTCTGGCTCATAGGAAATATTAGGAATACTTGGTTTTTGCCAGCCCAGAGTCCAATAAATATCAAAGTCTGTAAGATGATAGAGAAGTCAGATATTGCAGAATTAGTTATGGAAGAGGCAGTATTTGTTCTATATGTTATCAGGTCAAGTGGGACTGTGTTTACAGAAACTTAAAAGACATGATCAACATGCACCTAATTCTGATGTAGGCTGTTAATAGCTTTAATGAGCCCTGTGTGTGGGGGGGGGAGTATCATCTTTTATGAATTAGGTGAGGCTGTGGAAGATGTGAATGATGGAAATCAAACTATAAATCTGTAAGGTGCTAAAAAGCTTCATGGGGGCTGAGACTGAAAGGAAGAAAGGAAGAAAAAGAAGACAAGGGTATCTATTTCAGTCACTCAAAAGGAGACCTGCCAAGAATTGTATCAAGCCTAGATGACCAGGGACAAAACTAACAATCAAATTCTGGGCTAGTGAACTGCTAAAAGGCTTTAAAGCCTGAACAACAGCTTATAGGAGACATAAATGATAAAATAATACATATAAAAAAGATTTAACTTGACTCAGGAGTGGGCAATGATTCCCCCAGAGTATGTTGTGTGAAGTATACTGGGGGTGGAAATGGTTTACCCAGCCAAGGGCCCTTTTATCAGCCACACACAGCTCATGAAAAGGCATGGGCCACAGTGCTGGCCTGCAGCATCTGAGAACCAAGGAACTGGCTCTGTCAATGCACCCAGCAGGCTAGGGTGACTCTCTTGAGCCTGAACCAGGCTGACAAATGTAGACTACCTCTAGTGGGACCATCAAGGTTGGGGATGCCCACAATCCCACTGTAACAGTAGTGTGCCAGACGGAAGAGGCTGAGTGCGTAAAGGAAATGGATCTCTGTGAATCAGAGAGGTCAAAATGGGATACAGTCTCTGCTACTGTTGTACCCAATATTGTTTACTGATGAATGAACTCATAGACATGCTGAGGTCTTCCATGGTGTATCAGGACCTGTTAGTGTTTTCCACAGGATCCCCTCAGCTGCATGAGACCAGCTGGTACTTGTTTGGCTGGTGGTAGGGCTCCACGTGTCCCTGGGTACACACTGTAAAAATGTCTTCCTACACAATGAACATTTATCTCACATTTCTGTTCAACCTGTGACTCACTTAGCTTTCAGAATCCAGACTTTATTCACCTTCAGGTTTGTGTGTGAGATCTATCCTTCTCCCCTCCAGACAACTGTGATGCTGTAGGTTGTCTCCAAAAAATCCTGTGGATGAGCTAAAAGACAGCAGCTGAATTAAATGAAAGCAACCTTAGTGCATAGGAAGAGCCTCTCCTAGGCAGCATTAGGCTGTTGGTGACAATCTCAGTATCAAGGATGAGTTGCATCTACAGTATCACAGTTGGCTAGATCTGGGAAGGACAGGTCTCACACACAACGAGAACCTTGCATCTAGAGTATTACAGTTGGCCAGATCTGTGAAGGACAGGTCTCACACACAACTTGAATGTGAATAAAGACTGAAATATGAAGACTAAGTGAATCACAGGTAAGACTAAGAGATGAGATGAAGAAAGCAAGCTCTGAACAGGTGGAGGCCGCCTCTGAAGGCACTCAGAGATGAATCTACACAGGAAGCAGATTGCAGAGCATGAGCAACACATCTGTGATTTGAAAGACACCACATGTTCCTGCACGTTCCAAGTGGTTGGCTTTTAAAATTTCAGATAATAGGAGTTAGATTTTAGGAAGCACCAATCCATCGTGCATTCATCAGATGTGCATCTTGGGAGTGAGAAAGACATAGTTCTATAGTAGGGTTGGATAAGGATCAAAGCTAAATATTCCACACCATAAAATAAATCTTGATAAACTTCATATCAAGGATTTCTTTTTAGTTTATTTTTAACTAGAAAAGTAGCAGAAATGTATAGGTCAAAAATTCTGAAAGGGAAGTGGGTCATGAGAAAGATGGAGAGCTGGGAGGGATAAGGATGTATCTTCAGGATCAGCAGAGAGCTACAGTTTATCAGGGCCTGAGATAAAGGGCATAAAGGACATCAAACTTCGCATAAGCTGAGAGGCAAAATCATTTTCTGGTCATCTGGCTAAATGAGCTAGTGAAGACTTGAGAGAGATTCCAGGACAAGTCAGATCATGTAAGATTAGACAATTTGATGCAATCTATGAAAAAGTCGAGTGAGCAATTTTCTAGCCTTCCCCAGGGAATGTCTTTGGGAGATGTTTCTCTGAGCATAAGATCATGACTCCTAAAGGTAGAGAAAGCACCCTGTGCCCTTCCATACATTCTTCTCATTCTTCTCTTGACTAGTTGCTTCAAGTCCCTGTACCCTGACTTCCCTGCAGCAAACCGTATGCTGAGATAAATGAGGCAGAGAAGCCCTTTCTCCCTTAAGTAGCATTGCTCAAGATATATTAGCATAGCAACAAGGAAAGATGCTAAGACAGGCGCCATCAATAAAACAGTAATCTATGAACTCTTCAAGTGATGCTAAATGCTCATACCCACTAAAGCTGAAGAACAGTGAGAAGCCAGAAAGTTATGTGGGTGAAAGGTACTGGAGATGCTGATGTGAGGTGAGTGATATTGGTAAGAGGAAAACCCATGTCAAAGTCTTTGACCTTGACTGGATACAACTTTCTGAGCATATACAATACACAATATGTGGAGGATTCTAACTGTAGTTGAGGACACGACATAGGCTTACATGTTCCCAGGCAGAAGTATAAGAGGACACTGTGGAAAGATTGGCTTAAACATTCTGAAGGGGTTGGAGTCATTCTTGCTGACAGTTTCTAGTTGCCACTCTCTGCCAGGGACAAGACCAGCTTGGACCAAAGAACAGGAGAATTAGGTGATTATCCTTTGACTCACCAAGGATGTTGTGGCTAAAAATCTGGAAGAACCGTAAAGATTCAAATAAGCTAAAATAAATTACCCTGACTGATACTCCCTTGGAAAGTAATCTGTCTTTACCTAACTGGGTGCTAGTTGCCACAACTAAAGAACCAACATGGAGCACAAACCAACCAGCACTGTCTGTCTCCTACCCAGATCCCACAGTAAAGGAAAATCGAAAAACAAGATGTCAAATTTTAGTTCATTTTGAAAAGGCTCTACATGCTTGGCACTGTCAGAAACCAGAGGACAACATTCATCCTCCCTCCAGAAAGGCAATTTTGAATTCATTTCAGTCACTGCCTGTAATTGAATTTAACTGCAGAAAATCCTTCTCTTGACCTCCACTTGATCTTCTATTTTTTTCTCTTCACTATCGTTCCTCAGAAAGCAAACTAGTGTTTCTGACTTGCTGAAGAGAGAGCAAAGCTTAAAAAAAAAAAACAAACTGAAACATGAACAAGCAAAAAGGAAAAAAAATGTCAAAGCCATCTGTTTGGGGAGTATCAGATCAGATGCAGGTAAATAATTAAAAGAGTTTAAGTGAACTTTTTTTTCCATACAAAAAGAAAATTTCAGAACCACATGGTATAAAAAGTATCACATATGGAAACTAATTAAAACCTTGTCAAAGGAAGTTTGTCATCTCTTATACGCTGGTAAGTGAACGTGAAAACAGGATGAGATTCCTACAGAAAGGGGCAAAGTCATTTACTTTGAAATTTGTCATTATTTATGAAAAAAAAAGTCTCTAGAAACCAAGTGGCACATTCTGGAATGGTTCCTATTGTTTTTATGACAAAAACATTCGAATTTATACTAAGCTAGCCCTTAGAAGTTCAAAATCACAGAAGAATTTGAAATAAATGTGCAGCCATACGGCATCTCATCAAGAGTGAATTCCAAAAGTTCATGCCTTGAAATCATTACATTCACGTACAAGCAAAGCCACAGAAGCAAACAAATGAAGAACAAAGACTTTCATTTCATAATTATATACAGGTAAAAGATGCAATGTCTTTGAATTAAATTGTTAAAAGATTGAGTTACATGCATAGCTCATTCAATGCTTGATTAGTGGTATTTTATGGTCAAATACAATTTGTCACTTGCTATCTCCATATCCTTGTGCTACTGTGACTATTTTATTTGTACTTCACATTCTTCTTTCACGTTCTGATGAGGGTTTGGTACACATAGTTGAATATGTTTCATTGAACTTATTTTAGCAATATGTAAATTCCCCATTGCCTATCCTCTTAGTATCATGCATCAAACCACATACTTGTGCTCTCTCAAATTCTTTGGTTTTATTAAATTTAGATTTAGACAAATCTCTGGTTTATTAATTAATTATTTTATTTATTGACACCCCAAATTTTGCCCCTCCCTCACAGAGTTCTTCCCCCCACTTCCCTTCACCTCTGAGAGAGTCCTCCTCCCCATAGGTGTCCCCCCCCCACCCTGCAGTATCAAGTCTCTACAGGATTAGGAGCATCTTCTCCCACTGAGGCCATTCAGACAAGGCAGTCCTTTGCTACATATGTGCTAGGGGCCTCACACCAGCCTGTATATGCTCTTTGGTTGGTGGCTTAGTCTCTGGGAACTCCCAGGGGTCCAGGTTAGTTGGTCTGTGGTGTTGCCATCCCCTTCAGTTCCTTCAATCCTTCCTCTATCTCTTTCATAGGATAGCTGACTTTCATCCAGGGCTTGGCTGTGAGTATTTGCATCTGTCTCAGTCAACTGCTGGAGGAGCCTCTCAGAAAACAGCCACACTCTATTCTCCCCTTTGTACTTGGGCATTGCTCTCTGGACTTCAACTGTAAGAGGTCATCACTGGCTCCTCCTAGGTGCGCTGTATGCAGGACCACTTTAGATACTCTCATCGGAATTTAACTCACGATGCCGGTGATGCTGAGGGAACAAGTGACTTCCAAGAAGTAGTAAATGTGGAATGGAAGACTGACATGTCCTTCTCAAATGGTTTGGTCGATAAAATGGTACACTCCTCTCTGATTTCAACAAAAACAATCTGATATGAAAAGGATTATCATTCATCGGAGGAGTTTACCTTACAACGTATGCAGAACCTGGAGCTTGGTTTCCTTTGCAAAATGACATTTCGGTCCAAAAGAAATGGACACACCTTTTATAAAACAAAGATTTAGGAAAAAAAGTGAGAGAGAAAAATCTATGCATAGCTCATGAAAGCATCTAAGAAGGGAACCCCAAGTTGGTCCACTGTAGTATCAAAAAAGTCATCAAATGAGTGCCATTTCTTCATAAAAAAATATATGTTTTAAATGCTATACTAGTACAAAAACAATTCTTCATAATGTCATAAATAGGGAATCATTGCATGCATGGATGTTAACAGGTGTCCATCACTATACAAACTTATTTTCACATTCTTAGTAAGATGGCTCATTTGGGAATTAGTCTAAGAAAACTTCGTTTTCATCTTTTCTTGAAATATAAGTCGATAAGGATCAATAAAACCTTTTAAATCTCCCTTAATCTAATTATAGCATTTATTTAACATTAACAGAGGAGTTTTCCCCCTTTCAATCTACAAGCTCAAAGTATATGAAGCTATCTTCTTTTTTCTTTCAGTCTAACTCATGTGTATCTTCCCTCAGAGGACACAGAAAGAAAACTGTCACAGAGCAGAACAGTTAGATGCCACTGTGTGAATTTCCTCATACCCTAAGGAAGGGACCACCACATATATGAGCTCAGCATAACTGCCATAATTCAGAAGTAACCTTTTGGTCTAGGTGGCCTGTGATTCTAAGCTTCAAGGCACAAAGTCTGAGGCTTGCCTTGATTTAGATATTCTAAAACGTTAGCTTATTTTCCACCCATTCATAAAATATTTGTTGTTTTAATGAATACAGCATGGTTGCTCTCTAGGAGAGCTGAGAGTTTTGCAAGGAGCAATAAGTTTTCCTTCTTAAATGGTAGTAGCACACTGCACTAAAGGAAGGGTCCCACCCCTTAAAGCGAGAGCTTAATCAAAGCCTCCAGGGAGGCAACTCAAGCTACTGAACTGTAAGGAGGATTGACAGTACATTCTGAATATAATAGAGACAGTAGAATACAACCATCTCTTTGCCTCTTATGCAGACTAAGTATCTGTCACTAACAGAGTGCTAGACTTTGTTATAAGGACCACCCTTGGGTAGACTGATAAGAGGCAGAGGGGCTCAGCATTCAACAAAGGCACCAAGTAAAGACTGCCATAGAAAATCATAAAGCCAGGCTAATCAAGGAGGCAGCAATTATAGCCAATGTGAGGCACAAGACAAGGAGATGCTGATGGGTTTCAAGATGAAGGTCATTCGCCTGAACTCCGGGATAAAATGTGTGCCCCCGGGTTCCACAGAGTAAACGATTCATGTCTGGCACAGAGTATTGAGGGTCTTTGCTTCCTCTGCTGGCTTCTTGATTAAGACTTTGATATTGCAGTGTTCAACCAGCTCCCTCAATACATGAACCTCTAGCCTGACACTCAAGTTATCACTTTGAAATTTTACTGGTTGTAAGTTTATCTTTCAATACTGTTGTTGTTTTATGATCTAGACTCTGAGTAAAGGAGTTTCCACAAAGGAAGTAAAAAGCCACTCTACTTCTGGTTGAAAAGTTCCTTTAATAATTTTCTCTCTCTCTCTCTCTCTCTCTCTCTCTCTCTCTCTCTCTCTCTCTCTCTCTCATCATCATCATTATCATCATCATCATCATCATCAAGCATATACTTGTAGGCATCTTCGTCAATTCCCTGCCCTATCTCTAACTTAGGCATGGCAATCTTACTCTTGATCTACTTTCCATGAATTCTGAAACTGAATGTATTAGCTTAAATAATGGGTATGTCATGTTTCTATCTCTTGCTAGACACCAAATGGAATCACTTTTTCAATTTCTACATTATGCTGATAAAGAGAACAACACAGTGGTACTATTTTTAAATGGAATTCAAGGTCTCATGAGTATTAAGGGGCCAAGCACAGCTGACATTGGCAAGGATTTCAGAGTGAAGAACAGAGATGAAGGTTTATAATCACAATGTGGTTTTATCAGAGAAGACATTCTGCTTGCCTTGCTTCCTTTATCTGACATCTAATCAAAGCAGAATCAGGTTATACCAGGAAAATTATATTCGTAACACTGGACTCCATTCATTTCTATAGCCTAAAAAGTGGTCATGGGCCTTAGTCAACCACATCTGCTTCTTCACAGGGTAAATTAGCCCAGTATAACATATCTTCTAGGAAATTAGTGCCATAAATAATACTTGCTCATATGAGTTTTGTCCAAGTAATGATGAAGAACTACAATTTTCCATTGCCTTGAAGATTATATAAAGGTCAAGAAAACAAAACAGTTTCCCTTTGTCAAGACTTCTACTATATAGAAGGCCTCAGAAATAAATTTTCCCTCTCCTGCGCAGGTTTCATTTGCTGCCTCATTTTTCCAAAGGGATGCCAGGTCTTAGTACTTCTGTTGTCAATGGTAACAGAGCCAATATTTTATATTTAAGTATTTGTGAATTTGCAGAAACTCCTTTATGTCCCATCTGCATCACAAAAAAATGCAAAATAGGCTACATTTTTATGAAAGAAAAAAATGGTAAATCTTATTGAATGCTTATTTTTCTCTACTTATTTTTGATGCCTGTGATGATATTAAAATAATATTTAAATGATTTAAATTGTTTAACCCCTTTCTTTTGACTTGACTTCCTTAAACATAATCAATTAGATATAAAATTAATTGCTTTTTCCTTGTTGTTTTCATCAATTTTGCATTCCTATCATGGCATCTTCAAGAGACCAGTAATTGTTTTTTAATCTAGTGCTATTTCATTTCTGACTAAAACAGGGTCTGGGATATATTAGAAATTTAAGGGACTAAAATGTCTCCACATACAAAAATAATTTAGAGTACCAGATACATTCTAGACTCCTCCTTCTAAATGAATTTGGTCTAATGAAAAGAAATATACAAAAGTGCATAGTAAGGGCAGAGTTATTACTCAGGTCAGAGAGTGTACCTAGTAGGTATGGGGCCTGGGTTTGCTCTCTAGCCCTGGAGATAGTGAAGGCTTAGTGACAAGACTGAGAACTGATGCAGTGATTGATAAGGAAATATGTACCAACAGACAGAATTTGTACAGATGAGTGGGATGGTGTGTGTTGAGTAAGGGTAAGGTGAGGCGAAGGGTGTGGGGAGATCTGGTGGTAAGACAAGAAGTTCCAAGAACACAGAGTGGCTCAGGAGAGCCTCTTCAAAATGAGGATAGTGAGAAAAAAACTGAAAAATAAATGGAAATTTTATAGTAGTTGACACAAATGAAATTCTTCAGAAAAGAATTTAAAGACTTGCTTAATAGTTTAATCTTTTTTCCAAAGTACAATGAGCTTTTTGGTGTCTAGATGAGAGATTATCAACCTGTGGGTCGTGACCACTTTGGTGGTCACATATTAGATATCCTGCAGCTCATATAATTACACTACAATTCATAACAGTAGCAAAATGAAGTAGCAAATAAATAATTTATGGTTGGTGTCCCTATAACATGGGGAACTGTGTTAAAGCATTACAGCGTTAGGAAGGTTGAGAACCACTAGTCTAGACATTTCTAAAGTGGTACTATAGCCACTGCAGGATAGGGCAGGAATTAAGTAGAGTCCACACTCCAAGAAGTAAACAGTCATTAATCCAGCCTTGACTGTGAGCCTTTCCTTTTAGGGCTCAGGAGGCTCACTTAGCCAACCTGGATTAGTGCAGGGATAGATCTGAACTTTCAAAGTTCAAAAAGTGACTAGAATTAGAGCTATTGGTGAGGAAATGTAAGATATTGTAGATGTAAGCTACACTTGAAAACCAGCTAATTCTAGAGACACATAGGCCTGATTAAAATAAGACCTTTTAGCCTAGATAAGTTCGGTGATATAGCATGTGCATGGCATGTGCAAGATCCTGGGTTTGATCCTCAGCACTGAGCAAAACAAGGCTACAAAAGAAAAGAGAAATACCAACCTTTGTGTTGATAACAGTGTGTCTAGAGGTGCAGATATGGAAGCGGTGACAACATCTGTACAGATTTCCATAGGCGAGCCGCACCAACAGTGAGACACAGTGATCACCACCTCTGGTTCTGATCTTCATTGTTTTTGTATTATAGTCTCTAACTGACTCCTGAGGGAAGGAGGAGACACGTGTAAGGTGGTGTTGGTGTGGAGGTCAGAGGACCATTTGCTTAAGTCAGTTCTCTTCTTCTACCATGTGGATTTCAGAAATCAAAATTCGATCGGCAAGCAGTGAGCACATGTATTGGCTGAGTTGTCGCATTGGCCTCTTGGTTCCTTTTAAGAAGTTTCTTTCGAACTCCTCTGGTTAGTATGCCACAGTGCTGTAGCAGAATACTAGAAGTCAAGGGTTTGAATTAAAAACCAATAGTGGGAATTCAAATCACATGCCTGCTGTTTCTTTGACTTCCATGGTATTGTCCACGTACTCTTTGCTTTGATGTAATCACTCATAAAATTGGGAATACAACATACTTGCTCAAGGGATATGTTAGATCTACAATAAGGTTTTGGGACTCTAGGGATCTCTGTCACTATGGTATTTCAGTGTGTGGTTCTAGACAATTCTGAGAACATTTCTTAAATGTTCACAGTTTGATCTATGCAATTCTAGTATTTCAAAACTGACAGTCAACAGCAGGAAACAATTCAAAATAGAAATAAACAAACCCCAAAGTAATATGGAAGAAAATATACAAGTAACCATTCCCCTACAAGCTGACACAGTATCAGCCCTCTAATGTGAAAGCTTAGCATGGAGATATAGTTAAAATTATAAATATATATTATAAAATTATATAATTTTATGAGATAAAATTATATAAGGTCTCTGAATTAAATGTTTTACCATTTCAAATTACAAAATAATTTAACTCTGATATTTGGCAAACATGTTAACCTTTTGAATATTCTCATTGAATATCAAATAAGAGATAAACTCAAACTGGTCTCAAAGGGGTAGCATGCTATAAACTTTCAATTAAAAAAGAAAACTAGACTGTCAGAAAAAAATTTCAACTAAAATAATATATTTGTTTGTTTTGTGTGTGAGTGCTTACAGGTAGATGTGCCACAGCAGTGTGGAGATTAGAGGACAAATTGAAGAAATAATTTGGCTTTTTTTACTGTGTGGCTTCCAGGGATGCAATTCAGGCCCTCAGTCTCAGAAGCAGATGTCCTTACCTGCAGTGCCATTGGAACGGCCCAACTCCCAGAAATTTGAAGGCAGAACTTATTTTCTATATAAGTTTTGGGATCAACATAAATAATTAACATTTTTGAAAGTTTACATTGAACAAGGTATCAAGTCAGCAAATACTTTCACCTTAATTATTTTTTAAGTCTTTAATATAGCAGTATTAAAAAGTTCCATTGTTATCTTCACAAAATTCATGGAGTACCCAAACATTACACAAGAAATTCCAGGATAGCCAAGACTACACAGAGAAACCCCGTATCTTAGTTAGGGTTACTACTGCTATGACAAAATACCATGGTCGAAAGGCAAGTTGAGGAGGAAAGGGTTTTTATGGTTCACACTTCCATATTGCTGTTCATCACTGAAGGAAATCAGGAAAGGAACTCAAACATGGGAAGGAACCTTGGAGACAGGAACTGATGAAGAGGCCATGGAGGGTTCTATCTATTGGCTTCGTTTCCTTGGCTTGCTGAGCCTGCTTTCTTAGAGAACCCCAAAACCACCAGTGCAGGAATGGAAGGCTCCTACATGCCGGCTGTGTTCTCTGACCCTCACCTCTCAGGGGTGGCATCTTGGTTCTCCTTTTCCTTGGCATGGCAGATTATCTTTTCCTTCCTCTCTCTCTCTCTCTCTGTCCCTTCCAGGGAATCCTAAAAGTCCCTCCTCTGTCTGCCCTGCCCCAACTATTGGCTGTAGGCATCTTCATTTACCAATCAGGAACAACAGCGGGCAGGGTCCCTAAGTGTTTTACATGTGGGAAACTCAGTTGAGGAACTTCTGCCATCAAATTATCCTACAGATAAATCTATACAACAGTTCCTTGTTAACTGATATTAGAGGACCCACTCGGGACAGTGTTACCTCTTAGAACGGGGTCTGGTCATGTAAGAAAACAAACTGAACAACCCATGGAAAGTGGGCCAAGAAGTATCATTCCCCAGTGGCCTCTGCTTCAGTTTCTGATGTAGTAGGTAATAATTAATAAAGAGTACCGCCCCACCAGGCCTCTGCAACACTCCTTCCTAGTATCCGATAAAGCATGACTCTTAAACTTGAAAAGTTATCCAAATATATTTATATATAAGAAATTCCCAATTTCCTAATGCCAAATTACAAGGATAGAGTCTTATCCCAATATTTCTAACCTCTCCGAAACACCATAAATACGTCTGAAGCCATCTGGATATCCGTGACACCCTCTCTGCTCTGCTGGTCTCAGCCACCGAGCCTCTCCCTGTTTCTCCTCCCTTCACTTCCTTTAGCTCCTCCTCCTCTCTCCCCTCCAATCACTGGTCTCTCACTATCTCAAGGTGAAGGGAGAGGAAATGTCTTGCAACATTCAGACTCTGAGGTCCTGCCTTCAGTTCTTGCCCTGACTTCCCTCCGTGATGAACCATTTACCTGGAAATGTAATTGACCCCATTGCTCCCCAAAATGGTTTCAGTCAGTTCTCTATCTAAGCAACAGAAATGTAAAATAGACAATCAGAAGAGAACTTTTAAAATTAGAATTCTGTTTTGATTAGATATCTTTTAATTGCTTTTGTGTTTTCTGCCAACTTAAAAAAAAGATTCTGTTAATAGAATTGTGTTTGGTGGCCAACCTGGTTGAGATTGGTGGAATGAAGCTATGTGTATTCTTAGGAGCTGGCTTTGCAAAGTAAAAACACCAATGAGAACACAGACTTAGAGTATGTGTGTGTGTGTGTGAGACAACCCAAGACACATTCTTATTAAACTTGTCACACAATGGAACACTATGTGATTAACTCTTCCAACATCTTACAGAAGGCTGCAGTATGATCGGTAGTATAGGCTCATGTCTTGTTATCTGCCAAGAACCAAAAGTCCAGAAAGTAAAGTAGAATCTCTTCCAGCAGCATCTCAACAGGTTTTAAATAATTTGGTGTTGTCTTATTTTATTTATTTAATGTATTTTTCGTTTTCTTTTTTACTTATTAACTTTATACCCCACTCACTGGGTTAGGGTTAGGGTTATAGGCTTAGGCTTAGGCTTAGTTTAGGCTTAGGCTTAGGCTTAGGGTTACCTCCCTCACAATCCTCTCCCCTTCTCCTCTGGGCAGGTGGAATCCCCCTGGGTATCTCCTTATCCTAGAACTTCAAGTCTCTGTGAAGCTAGGTGTTTCCTCTCCCACTCACGTCAGAGAAGGCAGTCCACCTAGTAGAACATATCCACCTATAGGCAAAAGTATTTGGAATAGCCCAGGTTCCAGTTATTCTGGACCTACATGAAGACCAAGCTATATATCTGCTACATATGTCTTTTGAAGTTCCGTCCTGAGGCAGTCAGCCAAGGAAAGTCTCTTTGACAACAAGGTTGCAAATAGAATAGGGCAGGTGTTAACAACTACTTTTCTTGTCAGTAAAAGATGAGAACCCAGAGGAGCTATGGATAGACCATCATGCTATTACGTTGTACCTTAATCTGGGAAAATACAACTACCTCAGATGGAGGCTATTTAGAAAGGATGGAAACCATAATGTTAAATTCCAGGTAATAAAGTTTTAGAAGACACTATTGGAAGAATGATGGAGATAGGCTGTGAAATGTCATGGTGACTCTCAAATCCCATTCTGCTCGATTCTCTACCTTGACCGTGAACATTCTTTACTGACTAAATCAGGGGGCAAACTCTGGCAAATGACAGGATTTATCCTTAGAATATACCATAGCAAATCTGGTTGTGTTTGTAGTGCACTGTATCAGAACACTTACCAATCCTCTCAGTTACAAACTGAGAGTCCCCAAGCTTTATATACTTACATATCTTCCATACCTGGGATTGTGTTTAAGTCTATACAAATTTTCAACAAATCGAGAATTAAATTACTGAATTAATGATAGGACGGATAGGAGAATTCTGTTTTGTCATTTCTGAGCTACATTTTAAGCAAACTTAATATCAAAATATATTTTTACTCATTAAGGTTCTGAGTACAAACTGTCTAGCACTCTAGGGTACTCAAATTGAAAAATGCAAATATTCTGTTCTCCAATCACAAGCGCTTACTAATGCCGTAGAGGCTTCACTACGACGATGAATAGACTTTTCAATTTGCATAATAAGATTGAAAAACTAATAGTTTTTATTTCTGCCACCTTTCCTGAACTCTCTCAAGTTAAAGATATTTTTGCAAAAGTATATTTACTGAAGCTTATGGTAGCATTTGAAAATCTGATTTGTTGGAAGCCTATGAAAGTCACTGGCTTGAAACACACTAACATTGCTATTGTCTTTTGTTTATTTGATTGTCTGCTTTTAACCTGCAGCTTTATGTGTACTTTTCAAATAAAGAACTTTAAATGAGCTGTGTATTTCCAAAATGTTAGGAAAACATGAAATCATTCTTTCTCATTGCTTCCTAATGACCAATCCACTCTAAATATACAAGGCATTAGTTTTCTTGCATCCAGTCCATCCAATTACTGCTCTGTGGTCACAAATTATGCCTACCTGTGATGTCATTTTGCTACAATGATATCACTTATGTTGTTTTAATTCTTTTTGTTCCCTTAATGTTGATATATTTCTTTTACAGGAAGTAGGCATAGTATATTGGATTTTTATGTTTGTTTGTTTGTTTGTTTTTATATTGTACCACATCAGAGAACATAATTGGAATAGTTTCCTGGCTGATTTTATGTCAACTTGATACAAGCCAGAGTCGTCAGAGAGGCTGGAGCCTCAGTTGAGCCTCTGTGAGATCCAGTTGTAAGGCATTTTCTCAATTAGTGATCAATAGGGGAGGACCCAGCCCAACGTAGGTGGTGTCACCACTGGACTGATGGCCCCGAGTTCTATAAGAAAGTAGGCTGAGGAAGCTTTGTGAATAAGCCAGTAAGCAGCACTCATCCAGGGCTTCTGTATCAGATCTGGCTTCTGGGTTCCTACCCATTTTTGAGTTCCTGTCCTGACTTTCTTCAGTGATGGACTATGATGTGGAAATGTAAGCTAAAAATGAACCATTTCTTACCAACTTGCTTTTTGGTCATGGTATTTCATCATGTTATTTATCGTTCTGAAATTAGAATCCCATATCTGCACTCAAAATCAAGATTGTATACTACAGACTGTAATATGTGCCTCTGATCATTTCTATCAGGTGTGGTCTATTGCAATAGAAACCTTGACTAAGACAAATAGTAGAAGTTCAGTACATTCATTCCTCTTTAATGAATGTGTTTCTATTGTCACTTACTTCAAAAATTGTTTGGAAGATGAGTATTTTGAAAAGCAAATGAATCAAAGATAACACATTCTCCGAATCCCAAAATCACAATAGCCTCTAACTATAGTGTTGTAGTTTGCTTCTCTCTTGCTATTATAGAACACTTAATTTTAAACAGGGCAGCATATTTCAGATGAGAAGCTCAATAAAAGAAACTGAGGCAAGAATGAAGCAGAGACGGTGGAAGGGTGGAGCTCAATGTCTTATCTGCCTTGATCATCTACTTTTCTTACATAGCCATGCCTACTTGCTTTAACTCTAACCCACAGTGGGCTTGGCTCAAATGCATCAATTAATAATTAAGAAAATACCCCCAGACGTGACCATGGGCCAGTCTTATGATGATAACTCTTCAGTCGAGGTTCCCTCTCCCAGGCATGTCAGGTTGAAGTCCAAGCTTGGCTGTTACATGTGGAACAAGGAATCATTGGCTTCCCCGTGTTTGGAACTACTTTTAATGTTTGTGATGATAACCTTGATTGTCATTTTGGTTGGGAAGAAAATAGATGGTGAAGGTATATCTATGGATGTATCTGCAAAGCTAGGTCCAGAAAAAGTTAACTTTGCAGAAAGCACACTCTGAATAAGAGCCTGGGCAGAATAAGAAAAAAAAATATGAGAAAGCTCACTAATAGAAATATGCCCTCTCTCTTTCTTCCTCTCTCCCTATCAATTTATTTCTCTATACACCTATCTATCTCTCTATCCTTCTATCTCTCTATCTCTATTTCTCTCTGTCTCTCTGTCTCTCTGTTCATCTCCCTAGGTCTCTCTCTCTCACTCCTTCCAGGCTTCCATTAGTTAAAAATCTCTGCTCCAATTTGCTCTCCAGACAATTATTGACAAAGCACTCTGGAAATATGAGTAAAAGCAAATATTTTCTCCCTCAAATTGTTTTGATGAGACAGCTCCCTGTGAGGGGCCAGTTCTAAACAACTACCCAATATTCTCTATTTCTACTCTATTGTATGAATATGAAACCTGACTTTCTAATACAAGAGTAACACATCTGAGCCCACATATGAAGGACTGAAGGTGATATATGGTAACTGAAAGAGGTAGGACACCCATTCTTGGTACACACACACACACACACACACACACACACACACACACACACACACACAAAACTACACAATAGGCATAAATTTGAATCCTGGATTTCACTGGGGCAGATCTTTTCTGACCATCCTTTGGTCTTTTGTGAATACTAATGCATTATGAATCAGAGGATCTAAGACTTCTGGGGACTAAGATGATGGGTTCATCGGATAAATCTGCATTGGGTAAGTCCCCCAAATTAAGCTCCTGTAGCAAGAGGAAAACTTTCTAACCTAATGTCAGTATGCTACAGAATTCAGCTGTCAAATGTTGCCATTGCAGAGGGAGCAGTTTCAAATTCATAGACTTCTGGTAACCTTCAGGAAGCATTAAAGTAAAATCCTTGTTTCTCCATGGAATTCATTTATCACCTTTTAGAATATGTGCTCTCTCTCTCTCTCTCTCTCTCTCTCTCTCTCTCTCTCTCTCTCTCTCTTTCTCTCACACACACACACACACACACACACACACATATACACACACATACATACACATACAGAGAGAGAGAGAAGGAGAGGGGGGAGAGAGATTTTATTGGAAGCATTCAGTGAAATAGTAATGCTGGATGCACCAGAAAGAAGAGGAAAAACTGCAAGTTTGAAATCATAATAATATCCTCCAAGTCAGGCATTTTCCATCAGTTAATGAATAACTGTCTTAGCGGACTCCAAGCCTAATCTTCCGGTTTAACCATCAGCATGTATGGCAGATAAGAGGATTCATACTGACATTTTCTGTGGTCTCCCACTAGTCTCAGTGGAAAGCCATGGTTCTATTGATTCCCATCCCTGTGTTCCCTTTTAGACATTCGTCTTGACAGGCATACTTTCACAGACGAGCAAATGTGTATACAAAGAGGAGAGCTTGACCTTGGGGAAATGCCTTGGAACAACAGTGGGTCTTCACAAGGTATTGCTACGGTCTGGAGAATAAGGCTTTCAAGAGAAGAGAGACCTGTAAAATAAGCAAGAGTATGCTTGCTTCACAATGATGACATTGTTGAATCTTTGTGATTATTTACTTAAAATTATTTTAGCTAAACTGATTTGGAGGCTTGGGCACTGAGCCAGCTTCTCTCTTTACCACAGCTCCATGTTCTTAGTCAGCTTCAGGGCTAAAACCAAACTTTCTGGAATATTTAGGAAAAAAAAATGACCGTGGACACTGGCTTAGGATTTCTATTGCTGCTAACAGACACCAGGACCAAGGCAACTCTTATAAAAGAAAACATTTCATGGTGACTGGCTTACAGTTTCATAATTTAGTCCATTATTATCATGGCAGGAAACATGGTGGCACGCAGGCAGACATGGTACTGGAGAAGGAGCTGAGAGTTCTACATCTTGTTCTTCAGGCAGCGGGAAGAGAGACTGTAAGTCACACTGGGCATAGCTTGAATATGTGTGATCTCAAAGCCTACCCCCATGGTGACACACTTCCTCCAAAATGGGCACACAGACTCCAATAGTGCCATTCCTAATAATGCCACTCTCTATGGGTGAAGCCTACAAACACATGAGACTATCAGGACCATATGTATACAAGTCACCTCAAGTTGTTGTTGTTATTGTTGTTGTTGTTGTTGTTCATGATAGAAAAACCATGAAGGCAAATGCTACTCCAATCTTTTTTTTTTTTTAACTCTTCGGAACAAGGTAGTGAAACTTGAAAGCGTTGTATGTAAAACACTTTCAGTATATCTAACTTAGACTCTTCTTTTCAGAGGGAGAGGCATCGCTTCTCAGCCTTTTGGCTAAGATGCAAGTGCAGAGGGAGAGATTGAGTTCTAAGTGATTAACTGTTATTAAAGTCAGAAAACACCACAAAGATTTCTCCCCAGCAGAATCAGTAGAATAACTTCTTTTTCTTGTTAAAAATTCAAACTACTTCTAAAGAAGGATGAAGGCTGATTGGAAGGCCAGTTAGCACCAGCTTCACTCTTGTATCCAGAAGCAAAGAAGGAATAGATGTCTCCAGGAATGGCCCCAAGGAATGGAAGGACTAATCTCTGCTGACTGTATCTGGAATGTGAACGCTGCCAGAATGTTTCCCATTCCTGGGTCTTTAGCCTCAGTGTGACAGTCTGCTACTCAGAAGTCTAGAACCTCTAAAACTATACTATAAGGAGACGAGTCCACAAAATAGCTATAGATGTTTGTTCAATGAGGGTGAAAGCTGGGGAGACAAAAGGAATCAAAGCTCCCAAGCAATTCCAAAACTCTAACAAGTAAACTTGAGAATAAATGCCCATGGTTTCTGAGTCTGTGCATCGAGCATTCTGATTTTCTGACTATATCTAAACGGTCCATGGAAGATGGTCTATGTTTATAGCTGAATAGTTTTACAAGACACCTTCCTGATGATCGATTTTTGGGAGAGATACCAAGTTATTTTCTCTTGCTCATCTTTCTGTGTCATTCGTTCTAGGTGAGTAGTCTCTCTAAGTGACACAAAATTCTCAGACTTTTGTTTGTCATTCTCATACATCACAAGTATTTTCTCCTTTGAGAGTTACCTCTTCCTGCATGGTTCCCTCTCAAGTTTTTGTTTTTTTTTTTTATGAGAATGCTGAATAAATCTGTGAGTCATACTGTTATCTCTTCTCAGAGCCATCTGGACAATTGAGTGTTCTGATCTTTTGTATACATACACCAAATTCTGGAGAGTGCTCTTTCCTAATATTGATTTTTTTTAAAAAAACAGCCTCTTTTACCAACTAGGTAGGCTGTAAGAGTTCCAAATCTTCAAGGTCTGGTTTTACTTTAATTTTTCTTTCCTTAATTTATCCTTTGGTTTTGTATTTTATTGTGAAGAATGAGAAAAAAACAGGACTGATTTTTAATCTTTTGTTTGATAATCTCAACAGTAGTGATTAATTTTCCTTGTTAGCTGGACTAGGCCCTGGCATAGCCAGATATCTGGTTAAGCATTATTTCATTTTTGTACCTAGTAGTTTTCTCAGAAGATTTTAGCATATGGTTGGGTAAAATAAACAAACAAGTAGATGGGCTTTTTCAATGTTTGTAGCCTTCCTACAAGCCACAGGGGGCCTAAACATGGCAAGAAGGGAGGGGAACTACTTTCTGATTCTTTTAACTGATACATGAATCTTCTCTTTCCCTGTACATCCTTATTTTCAGACCCTCAGAGTTCAACTGTAGAATGTGTTAGCTCTCAGACTCTTGGGTCTTCAAACTCCACAAAAGCTTCCTCTCCTAGGTACTTGTTTTCAGGCAATGCTGGAAATTATCGGCTACAGCATTAAGCACTCCCTTGTATGAAGTCTCCTTCTTGATTGAATTAGTTGCTATTAGATGATCCAACTAAAGCATCAGGTAAATAGCCAATGTTTCTAAACAGCACAGCTCCTCAGGTATGTGGATCTCAATTTCATTATACTATTCTCAGTATGTTAGGGTCCCCTAAACTCCAATTTCTAATAATATCATCTTCTGGGATTTTATCAGAAATGTCTTTAAGGCCAGCTCATGACAATTTAGGCTTTCTTTGTCATTATTTAAATGTTCTCTATAATGCTTCTGACTTCCTTTGGAGTCCTTGCTGGCTGTCTTTCATACATATATTTTCACTGAAAATCTGTGAAAAACTATCTATATGTTTCATGCCATTCCTTAACACTATTGAATTCTCCGCCCTGCCCATTATAAGGCCATTTCCACATTTTAACAATTGACACAGCAACATCCCTCCTTAGTTACCAGCTTGTATTGTCTTCTACTGCTGCCTATGCTGACTGGTAAGTTATGGTGAACTTGGTGCAAGTTAGAGTCATCTGGCAAAATAAACATTAACTGAGAAAATGCTGTCTTCAGATTTCCTCTATACAAGTCTGTGGAGTATTTCCTTAATTAACAATTGATTTAGGTACCCATGGTGCGCAGTACCAACCCTCCATGGGTGGGTGGTCAGGGTTATATAAGAAATTATGCCAAGTAAACCATGGAGTTAAGCCAGAAAGTAGCTCTCCTCCATGGATTCTTCTTTACTTCCTGCTTCCAGTATCCTGCCTTGAGTTCCTGCCCTGAAGTCCTTTTATGATGGACTGTGACAGAGAAATGTAAGCCACATAGACCCATGTCTCTCCAAGCTTCTTTTAGTTACAGTGTCTTAGAAGGCAAGATAGTACACTGTTTAGCAAATTACTACTAATTTATCCACTTCAAAAGTACAAATTTATTATCTTAGATTCTGTTGGCAGAGGTCTGACATGAACTTACTAAGCAGAATGCAAAACATCAGAAGTGCTGGATTGTTTCTGGAAACCTGGTGGAGAAGCTATGGTTAGTCCCTAGTGTTAGGATATGGTCTAGACCCTAGAAGGTGCCAGCATTCCTTGGTTCATAGCCTCTCTATCTTCACAATCAGAGGTAATGGTTTGGGTTCTCACCTCACATCTCTGACCCAGAGCAGAAATTCACCATGTGTACAAATTCATTTGATTACATTTGACTTACCCATTTAATCAAAAATATTCATCCTTCCCAAGGTTCCCAGCTTTATTTACATGTGAGCATGTATATTGGAACACTATATACACAGTATTCAGTAGAACTTTCAGCAGAAATTTTGATAATGAGCTAACTTACTAGTACAGAATACTTCTTAAACATAAAGATATACACATATCACACCTTTGGTAGATGACATCTGTGATGGTTTGTATATGCTCATCTCAGGGAGTGGCACTATTAGAAGGCATGGCCTTGTTGGAGGAAGTGTATCACTGTGGGGATGGGCTTGGAGATCTTTCTCCTAGATGCCTTAGCATGCCCAGTTTGTTCCAGGCTTCCTTTGGATAAAGATATAGAACCCTCAGCTCCTCCTGAACCATGTCTGCCTGGATGCTCCTGCCATGCTTCTGCCTTGATGACAATGGACTGAACCTCTGAATCTGTAAGGCAGTCCCAATTAAATGTTTTCATTTATAAGACTTGCCTTGATCATTGTGTCTGTTCACAGCAGTAAAACCCTAACTAAGATATTATCAAAGCATAGCATTTTGCACTAATTATGTCCAATATATTTGAGTAGTGAAGACTAAAAAAGTGCTCACATAGAAGTTTATATTGGTTAAAAAAAAGCTGGGAATTTTTTTGGCAATAATAGTCACATAAAAATTGATCCTTAAAAAGATCTTTACATTTGAACAGTATAATTATTTTAATCTTGATGAAGTGAAATGTCACAAAACAAGAAAAAACTATTAAATGTGTTGCCCATGACATGTAATTATATTTTCCAGTGCATGAGTACATTAAACATACACAAGGGTAGCAAAACACAAGTCAGAAGAATTACTTAAATGCATCATAGAAGTAAAGTGCATCTACTCATACTAAACAAACCAACTAAATAACAGAAACCTAGAAAATAATAAAAGCACACAGGAGTATCAGTTGTTTTTAGCATTCTTCATCATGTCTGGGCCCAAATGCCCTAGATGTATTCTTAGTGATATTAGTAAACATCAAATTACTTTAGTAAATTATAGCATAAAATTATTTCCAGCAATTTTAGAAGTTATTCATGAAATAGATATGTCTAAAAACAAAACAAGGAAAGACTGTTAAATGTGTTGCCCATGACATGTAATAAATATTTAAGTATATAATGTTTTATTGTTCACAAAGCTTGGAAATATTGCTAGTTGCTCTCCTACCTCAGGCTCCCTATTAGATTGCAGGAGAAACAAAAGCCTAAGGAAAAGGAATCATGGGACTTAATGCTTACACTGAACATTTATTTTCTTTGATTTTATGTTCATTTTAATGTTAACCCTTCTCTTTCAACTTTTGATGTTCAGCAGAAAGATGAGAGTACATGAAGGAAATACTCTTTGCACTATTGTTAAAGATAATGCAGGTTTAGGATCATTGATGCCCTTAATATAATTAATCCAAAAAAATAAAAGCTACAAACAATGGAACATATCAATATTACTGAGTAGCACACTTTCTGGAATCAAGACACAGCAGGTAAAATTAATAGCAAACATATCTAATTCCTGCTGAGAATATCTCTTACTAAATTTCCCAATATTATTCTTGAAATTTCCTCAACATTTCAGCTATTAGAAACTGTGATTTTAGACCTTAATGAAGAAATTCCATGTCTTCCTCAGTCTTAGCTAATAAGTTATGGAGCTCCTTAGAGGCAGGGTAACTACATACATTTAGAAAACATGGATAAAGGGCAGAGTATATAAAATAAGTTAACACAATTACAGTTACCAGGGTTGGGTTTACCATGCCACGAGTAGTCTGTTAGAAACATTATGTAGCAGAGCCCATTCTATGAACCCAACAGAATAAGATACCCTGACTTCCATTGTCTGGCCCACAGCTACCCCCACCTTACCAAGAAGTCTTGCTGCCATCAAGATCATCCACCCAACACCAGGGAAAACCAGATTGATAGCTTATGAACACAATCAACAACATGCAGGGCAATATGGCACCACCGGGCGGTCATGGCACATGCCTTTAATCCTAGCACTTGGGAAGCAGAGGCAGGCGGATTTCTGAGTTCAAGGCCAGCCTGGTCTACACAGAGAAACCCTGTCTCGGAAAAACCAAAAAAAAAAATGAGCCCAGATACCCTGCCATGACTAACCATGGATGTCATAAGGAAACTGAAGCACAAGAAAAAGATCTTAAAGATGATGGAGACCTTTAAAAAGAATGTGAATAAATCCCTTAAGGAAATATGGGACAATATATCCAAACAGGTAGAGGCATTAAAGAGGAAGCAAGTAAATATAAAGAAATACAGGAATACACAAACAGTAGAAAGATATGAATAAAACTGTCCAAGACCTGAAAAGGAAAATGGAAACAATAAAGAAAACACAAAGTGAGGCAATCCTGGATATGGAAAACCTAGGAAAGAGAATAAGAACTACAAATAAGCATTACCAGCAGAATACAGGAGATGGAAGAAAGAATCTCAGGTCTAGAGGATACAATAGAAGAAATCAATTTTTCAGAGAAAATGCAAATTCTAAAACATTCATGACATAAAACATCCAGAAAACTTAGGACTCTATGGAAAGAGCAAACCTAAGAATAATAGGAATAGAAGAAAATGAAAAAGGAGGAGGAGGAGGAGGAAGAGGAGGAAGACGAGGAGGAGGAGGAAGAAGAAGAAGAAGAAGAAGAAGAAGAAGAAGAAGAAGAAGAAGAAGAAGAAGAAGAAGAAGAAGAAGAAGAAGAAGAAGAAGAAACAACCCAGCACAAAGGTCCAGAAAATATTTTCAACAAGATCATAGAAGAAAATATCCCCAACCTAAAGAAACAGATACCTATAAAGGTACAAATTTACAGAATATCAAACAGGTTGTACTAGGAAAGAAAATCATCCTGTAAAACATTAAATATATAGAACAAAGAAGGAATTTTAAAAGCAGCAAGGGAAAGGGCCAAGTAACATATAAAGACAGATTCATCAAAATTGCACCCAATTTTTCATCTGAGACTCTAAAAACTAGAAGAGCCTGGACAGAGGTCTTGAAGATCCTAAGAGAGCACAGATGTCAGCCCAGAGTACTATGCCCAGCAAAAATTTCAATCAACATAGATGGAGAAACCAAGATATTGCATAACAAAACCAAATTCTGCAATACTGTTTCACTAACTCAGCCCTACAGAGAATAGAAGGAACACTCCAACCCAATGAGCAAACTATACTCAGGAAAATACCAGAAACAATATAATTTTACACAATTAAATCCAATACAAGAGAACACACACACACACACACACACACACTTACACACTCACCATAACCAACCTCCATATAACAGGAGCTAACAATCATTGGTCATTAATGTGTCTCAATATCAATGGACCCAATTCCTCAGTAAAAAGACACAGGCTACCAGAATGGATGCATAAACAGAATCTATCATTCTTCTATATATAAGAAACACATTTTATCAACAAAGATAGTCATTATCCTAGTATAAAGGCCTAGAAAATGTTTTCCAAGCAAATAGACGCAAGGAAGAATTTGGAGTAGCCATTCTTTATCTAATAAAATAGATTTTCAACTAAAAGTAATCAAAAGAGACAGGGAAGGACAATTTATTCATACTCATCAAAAAGAGAGAGAGAGAGAGAGAGAGAGAGAGAGAGAAACACAGAAACAAAGAAACAAAGAAAAAATATCAAGAGGACATCTTAAGTCTGAACATTTCTGCCCCAAATGCAAGGGCACCCACATTTATAACAGAAACATTACTAAAACTTAAATCACTTATTAAGCACCATACATTAATAGTGGAAGACCTCAATACCACACTCTCACCAATAGACCAGTCATCGTGACAGAAACTAAACAGAGAAATAATGAAACTAACAGAGGTTATGATTCAAATGGACCTAAAGATATCTATAGGACACTTCACCAAAACACAAAAGAATATACATTCTTCTCAGCCAGTACCTCATGGACCCTTCTCCAAAACTGACCATATAATGGGTCACAGAGCAAACATTAATGCATAAAAGAAGATTGAAATAGCCCCATGCACCTTATTGGATCACCGTGGATTAAAGGTGGACTTCAACTACAATAGAAACAACAGAAAACCTACATACTTATGGAAACTGGGCAACTCTCTACTCAATGATCACTGGGTCAGGGACAAAATAAAGAAAGAAATTAAAGATTTTAAAGAATTCAATAAAAATGAAGGCACAACATACCCAAACTTATGGGGCATAATGACAGCAGTGCTAAGAGAAAAGTTCATAGCACTAAATACCTGATAAAGACATTGGAGAGTTCTCATACCAAAGAATTAAAATACATCTGAAGGCTCTAGAAAAGAAATAAAAAAAAGCAAATACACACAGGAGAAGTAAATGGCAGGAAATAATTAAACTTGGGACTAAAAGCAATCCATTAGAAACAAAGAGAACAATACAAAGAAGCAAAAAACCAAGAGCTGGTTGGTTCTTTGAGAAAATCATCAAGATACACAAACTCTTAGTCAAACTAACTAAAAGGCGGAGAGATAAAAAAAAAATGAAAAGGGAGATATAACAATGGACACTGAGGAAATCCATTAGGTCTTACTTCAAATCTTGTACTCAACAAAATTGGAAAATCTAAATGAAACGAATGATTTTTTTAGACAGATACCAATTACCAAAATTAAATCAAGATAGGGTACATCTCTATAACCATTATGGAAAGAGAAACTGTCATTAAAAATTTTCCTAACCCCCCCCCAAAAAAAGTCCTGGGCCTGTTAGGGATTGGCTCTAATGGTGTATCAATTAAATTTGACTCCCAAAAGGCTGTGTTCCCAGATTTAGAGCTGCAGAAAGAAAATCATCCACGATACAGATAGGAAGTAATGTGGCCCTTGAAAGGGTTGCCTAGAAGTGTCTTGGGCAGCAAAGACTAAGGGGCTGCCCAGAAGAAACAGGGCAGCAAAGATAGATTATAGATTTAGAGGGTATTGAGTCAGTTCTGGAGGGAAATCTATGATAGCCAGGCAGAGGATTAGAACCACCCAGCCTTTGAGCTAGCCAAGGCATTTCTAAAATAAGCTAATGCGTATGTGTCTTCCATTTTTGAAAACAGATAGCTCCTGGGTGTGTGCACAAGTGTGTGCAACCCTCTGGGAGCCAAAGCGATGTAGCTAAATCCGCAGCTACATGGGCCAGATGGTTTTAGTGCAGAATTCTAAAAGACTTTCAAAGAAGATATAATACCAATACTTCTCAAACTATTTCACAAAATAAAAACAAATGGAACATTGCTAAACTCATTCTATGAGGCCACAGTCACACTGGTACCTAAACCACACAAAGACTCAACAAGGAAGGATAATTTTAGTCCAATTTCCCTTATGAACATTGATGCAAAAATACTCAATAAAATACTCACAAACCAAATACAAGAACACATCAAAGACGCCATCCACTGTTATCAAATAGGTTTCATCCCGGGGATGCAGGGATAGTTCAATATATGATAATCTGTCAACATAATCCACCATATAAATAGATTGAAAGAAAAATAAAACCATGTGATCATCTCACTAGATGCCAGAAAAAGTGTTTGACACTAGAGCATATGCCTGTTCTTGCTGAAAAGTCTACACTAAATTTCTTGCTTGTAGCACTTCAATAGAATGTAAGAAATTTTCAACATATAGGAAGCAATGTATAGAAATTTAATTATGAAAGAGCTTTAGGCAAGTTGAATTTAGCAGTGTTTGTTTGAGGAAAGATAAGGACTCAAAAACCAAAGGAAGTAAAGATAGCTTCTCCCAACTGTGTGAAGATCAGGCTTTTACAGCCTGGACCAAGAAACAGAGACATCTCCAGATTGGCTAGAGCTAGACATTTGATAGGCTTATCGGCTCAATGGTATATATAAGTTGTTCCCCCTATGATTGCTAAGCACATATTTTTGAAGTTGGCTAAAATCCACTGATAATTACATTCCTAAGGTCGTTCTAGCTCATTTGTACACAAATCAAATGCTGAGTTTTTGTGTAGTCATTCAAAAGTATGGAGACAAATCGTAGCTAAAGATTTTCAATTTGATACACTAAATGACTATTTAATAGTGTATATGTAGACACACATGTTAGCTGTATTGGGACTCTTCACAAGACCCTTTAATATTTGTCTCAATGACATTACCATGGTAGAGGAGCAATCTGGATTTGGAGAATTGAGCTACCAATATATTAAAGTTGCTGTTACAATTACAGTTTGGTTAAGTTCTGTTATTCAATATCCAACACCTCTTTTCTCTTTTTCAATATAGCCCTATCATAGATAGCTGAACAACAATTTTACTTAATTGAGTTGAAGCATTAGTATTTATCGATAAATAGAAGCTAACCATTAAGAGCTAATTCACATTTCCTATAAAATTAGTTAGGATACCTTACCCAGAAATTTTAACAATTTGTTTTTATGACCTGATATTACAGTGGTTTTTTTTTTTAAATTTAATTTAATTTTATTTTTTTAATTTACATTCCAAATCACTTCCCCTTTCCCGTTTCCTCCCTCCCCGAAAGTCCCAAAAGCCCCCTTCCCTCCCTCTTTTCTCCGTTCAACCCCCTCTCATTACTCTGTCCTGGCGTTCCCCTACATCCAGTCTTTCCAGGACCAGGGGTCTCTCCTTCCATCTTTTTAGAAATCTATTGATATGCTGATTGTGTCTAGGGTATTCTGAGATTCTGGGTCAATATCCCCTTATCAGTGACTTCATACCATGTGTGATCTTTTGTGATTGGGTTACCTCACTAAGGATGATATTTTCAAGTTCTGACCATTTGCCTAGGAATTTCGTGAATTCATTGTTTTTAATTGCAGAGTAGTATTCCATTGTGTAAATATACCACATCTTCTGAATCCATTCCTCCGTTGAGGGACATCTGGGTTCTTTCCAGCTTCTGGCTATTATAAATAAGGCTGCTATGAATATAGTGGAGCATGTGTCCTTATTGCATGCAGGTAAAGTCTCTGGGTATATGCCCAGGAGTGGTATAGCCGGATCCTCCGGAAGTGTCATGCCCAGTTTTCTGAGGAGCCGCCAGACTGCTTTCCAGAGTGGTTGTACCAGCCTGCAATTCCACCAGCAGTGGAGGAGTGTTCCTCTTTCTCCACATCCTCGCCAACAACTGCTGTCTCCTGTGTTTTTGATCTTAGCCATCCTGACTGGTGTGAGATGGAATCTCAGGGTTGTTTTGATTTGCATTTCCCTAATGACTAAGGATGATGAACATCTCTTTAGGTGCTTCTCAGCCATTAGATATTCTTCAGGTGAGAACTCTTTGTGGAGCTCTGTACCCCATTTTTTAATAGGGTTACTTGCCTCTCTGGAGTTTAACTTCTTGAGTTCTTTGTATATCTTGGATATTAGCCCTCTGTCGGATGTAAGGTTGGTAAAGATCATTTCCCAGTTAGTTGGTTGCCGCTTTGTCTTTTTGCCGGTGTCTTTTGCCTTGCAAAAACTTTGTAATTTAATGAGGTTTTTAAGTTAAGTCATAGACTATTTTGTTGGTACAGGATATGAAACCAAGAAGACAGACTCCGAGGTGTCAGAGATGTCTTAATTCTGAGTCACGGACTCAGTCATCAAGTCAACTTTAAAAATAACAAAATAGAAAAAACATAGGAGAGAAAAGGTCAGGAGCATTTTTTTTTCTTCACAAGTGTATTTATTTCTGCAAATGGTTTCAATGAATCATTTCAAAATTGAACAAGAAACAGATGTCAGTTAATTAGAGATTTGAATTTAATGACATGGTTGCATAGGTATGGCACACAGAACATCTGTGTTCTAGTACCTAACATTAATTTAATTTCTCTATAGGAGTCATTTACATTTTTCTTCATTTTGAATAAATTGGTTTTCACTGCTCAAAATAGCATTGTTGTTATGGAGTCAATGACACCAAGGCCTTCTCCTTGTTGCTCTGCATTCTCCCTACTGAAGGCTATGCAAGAAACATAGGAAAAAGCACTAATTCTGAATTATGTAACACTCCCTTCCTTGGAGCATGTAAGGAGATTTAAGGATTAGGGAATTAATAGGTCATAGCTTATGCAGTGAGAAAAATGTTCATTTAGAAAGAAAGCTTTTTCAGATTTCATTATACTATTTCTTGGCACAATTCTTGTGCGACAGAAGATAAGAACCAGTCTTATTCTTGCTGCCTAAAAGTTTGTTTGGCTAAATAATACACATGCTTTGCTCTCGTTTAAGTTCTAACTTAATATATTGTCTAAGTTACTATACTATTCCTGGGAAGAGACACTGTGATCGAAGGAAGAATTTAATTGGAAATTTGCCCACAGTTTCAGAGGTTTGTCCATGACGAACATGGTCACAGCAGGCATGGACCTGGAAATATACCTGAGGGCTTACATCTTTATTGGCAAGATGGAATGAGAGAGAAGGGAGGGGAGGAAGGGAGGCGAGAGGGAGAGAGGGAGAGGGAGAGGAAGAGGGAGAGGGAGAAAAGGAGGGAGAGGGAGAGGGAAAGGGGAGGAAAGGGAGAGAGAGAGGGAGAGGGAGAAGGGGAGGGGGAGGGAGAGGGAGAGGGGAGACTGAACCTGGTGTGGGCTTTTGAAATATCAAAGCCCACCCACAGTAAGACCATACATTCTGATCTTTCCTAAATAGTGTATCAACAGGGAATCAAACATTCAAGCTTATAAGCCTAAGGGAACCATTCCTATTCAAGCCTTCACATAAATTCACACCTTTATTGTCTGTGTACAGTGTGTCAGATGTTGGGTAAAGCACCTACAGTACAGATGGTTTCATGTAAGCAATCCTATAAGGACATTATAACCCTCTCTAGTTTATGCTTCTATACTTTTTACAATATATTTTTAATACATGAACATAATGGCAGAGGCACATGGAAAACAGAACAGATGAGTATCTCCTGTGTGAATTAGAAAAAGGTGAGGGTACATGCACGCACATCCATAGCCAGGGGCTCAGTGCATGCTTTCTGCTGCTTTTCACAGCATCTTTGAGCCTTTATTTTCTGAGCATCACCACACCTGTGAGCTGGATGAAGATAACTCCTGCTCCCTCCCTCCAGTGAAACCACCACATACTGGCAATTACTATGTAACTACAATATCACATGCTCTAGGCAGTGATAGAATTCCATCAACCTACAGAAGACCTACCATGTGGCATCACAGTGGGCATCCGTATAATGCTCCTGAAACTTTCAGTGATAGAATTGTCTTTGTCTTCTCCAAGGAGAAAGAGCAGAGAAATTCATACTCACTATGGTTTAAGGTATTTATCTTTCACTCTTTGCGTGATCAGATTATCCCAGCTAACATCAATGTGATTTCCGTACCTTAAATCTGCACTAAAAATGTTTGGATACAACCAATTAGCTCAAACTCACCATTACTTCCTGATGTACCACAGGTTTCCAGGCTTAGGCCGTACATTAACATTTGTTAAATGATTATCTACTTTAATTTTATGTGTACAAATTTTTAGCCTGCATGTATATGAGGGTACCTACCATGTGAATGCCTGGTGCCTGAAGATGATAGAAGAGGGTGCCAAACCCCATGGAACTGCAGTTAGACATTTGTGGGTGGCCATGAAGGAGCTGGAATCCAAACTGAGTCTCCTACAAGAGTAGCCTGTGCTCTGAACCACTTTATCAATTCTCCAGCCCATCATGGGTCCTTTTTAAGCGCACATTTGTAACAAAGGCCTTGCATGTGGACTAGCCTTGGAAAACTGGAGAGAGATCAACATTCATCTGAGAATTTGGCTAGATACACAATTGTGCCTTCATTTAGCTAATCTGTGATTCAAATGTTGCATGAGGGCCGCAGAGATGGTTCAGTGTTTGAATCCTTACTTCTCCCAGAGGACATGAGTTTGGCCTACTTCTGGTGTCTCAAAAACACTTTCAATTCCAGGAGCTCTGACCCCTCTCCTGGACCTCCATTGATACCCACACACAGTGCATGTACAGACACACAGACACACAGACATATAGACAGAGAGACACATAATTTTAAAAAAACATTCGAAGAAAAAAAATAAAGCTTCACTAATCTGAAAAAAGAATAGAGCAGGTAAGCTGCCCTTTCCTATGAAAAGACCCTCCTCTGGGTCACACCTCTGTACATCTTTGCTGCCCCAGGCTGCCTATTGCCGAGAGATGACTTGTCCTTCCCTTTTGGAATAAGAGCTTTTTCTCATGAGGTCTTTGCCTACTACAGACAGAAAATCTTTCTACTGTCATTCGTGGTGGTATTAGTCTAAAATATATTGGCCAAAGATTTGTATTTAAACTAGAGATTTTCATGAAGAAATGCAAAAGATCATCTATCCCATATTCATAGTTGCTGACTTACTGACCATGGGAAGATACTAGTATCCTAATCGGATATTATAAGCACATCTAAGAAAATGGGGCACCATTAATGAGGGAAGGAGGTTGTAATCAACACATTTTATAGATTCACAATATCTGAAATCAAAGAGTTCTTCTTACTCTCTGCTCTCCTTTGCTGACAACTGACTTGTTAGCTTCCTCTTTCTCTCTCTCTCTCTCTCTCTCTCTCTCTCTCTCTCTCTCTCTCTCTCTCTCTCTCTCTCTCTCTCTCTCTCTCTCTCTCTCTCTCGGGAAAGGTGAGTGACACCGTGATAGCCCTGGTGGCGACTTTTGCCAACCCGGCGAACACAGAATGGCAGTGGGCTGAAGTTAGTGTGATGGTTTTGCAGTTGGGAGTGTGGTGTACTGAGGACATTTGTGACATTGTGTATTATGTGTGGTCCATCACCTCGGTTCCCAAGACACTGTAAAATTAATACTATTCTCACAACAACACCTGGACACCAAAGCCAGTTAGTGTGAGAGGCACATTTTCTTTTCATTATTTTTGCTCTGGTGTCTTTGTTGTTTCTAAAAATAGCATCACTAATGAATGACAGTTTCACAGTTTTAAAGATTTTTTTTCTTATCTTATGCACTGTGATCTAAAAGGTCTTGAAGTCTAAGGAAATGACAACATAATTACATATTTTGTTTTAGCCAAAATGTAAAGAAAATTCCTTCAGCACCTCAGCTTTATGTGTGTGAAGCTTTAGTCATCATCAGTGGGTGGCTAAAGGCCAAGGATAAAGTAACTTGTAATTACTGGAAGGAAGATGCTAATGAAATAACTTGACAAAGAACTAAAATGCTTTCTGAAGTGAATTACGTGAGTGAGTGTGTCACTCAGGCCAAAAAAAAAAATTGCTTCAAAGAGTACTTTGTAATTAAGGCAAATTTTGTTATCTAACCCTGTTGTCCTCCTTTTCAGAGGTCTCTGGGGTTGCTTGTGAAGTTCTCTGCAACTTTCAGGATCACTATGATTTCGGTTTTGGGGGAGTCGGAGCCTCTCTTAGGTTTTCTCCTGTCCAGCTACCTCTCTGTCACTATTAGAACTTCTCCTCCTCCTCCTCCTCCTCCTCTTTCTCCTCCTTCTCCTCCTCATGCTAACACTACCTGTGAATCCGAACACAAGTTTCCAGGTGACTACTCAATCCCTCTTAAGTTTGAGTTGGAATAGTATCCCTCCTAGAAGTACAAATAATATTTGCAATTTGGTTTGCAGAGCGCTCTTCACATACATCTTTGTGCACAGCAGGTAGATGCTTCATACACCGCCACCTGGATGAAAACTGTATATATTTGCCTTGGAAAAATGCAACTAAGGTATACTCAGGACACTCACCCTTTTCATCAATGTGCAAATCATTTTCAGACCATGCACATACAGTCTATAGAACGCATTTAAATTCCCATTATTTTTGGCATCCTTTGATACATATTTAATCTAAATCATTTGAAATGTATTTATAATTATTTTTAAACATCATCCAAATTCAAAAAGCCATACCTGGAAGCAGATTAACTTATCAACACCAGGTATTTGCTGCATACTCCCAGATACATATGCTATTGGCAAATATTTGCATATAAAGGTTTTTATTACCATGGTGCAGAATCAGTACAATACTAAAACTTAAAAAAATGAATATCAGATTCAGAATCTGGGCATATTCAGACTGTGTTAACTGTGTGATGAGTTTCTTAGTAAGGGTTTCCATTGCTATGAAAAGTCACTATGACCACGGCAGCTCTTAAAAACAGAAACATTTAATTGGGGCTGGTTTATAATTCAGAGGTTTAGTTCATTATCATGATGGCAAGAAGCATGGCAGCATGGTGCTGGAGGAGCTGAGAGTTCTATCTACATCTTGACTCACAGGCAGCAGGAGACTATTTGCCACACTGGGTCTCTAGAGCTTGAGCATTGGATAGACCTCAAAGCCTGCCTCTGCAGTCACACACTTCCCCCAACAAGGCCTCATCTACTCTGATAAGGCCATGCCTCCTAATAGTGCCACTCACTATGACCAAGCATACAAACAGGTGAGTCTACAGGGGCCATTCTTATTCAAACTTGCATAAAGAGGGACTCTAGATTAACAGTTATATTCTTCCCCCACGCAGTTTCAATACCAAAACTATGGAAGCTCACATGATGATATACTCTTTTTCTAGGTTTGGTGGACCTGTGACATGTACATAAAGGCCTGAATGTCTTTTGTCATTTCATTTAAGTCAAATATCTACACCTGAAATCTGTGGTAGAATATAGTCCACCAATAGGGAAGGGTAAAATGGTTCACACTGAGTAGGATGGAGAGGGTGGTGATAAAACTGTACAGTGTACAGTCTATCAGACCTTAAAGTGACCCTGTCAGGGCTCTGAAAAAAAAGTGAATAATCATCTATCACTGACCTAGGAAATGTAAAGTAAAAATTAATATAGATGCTCCAGAGACCTGGGTCAGTGTATTAATTTCTTGCTACACAAGTACAAAAACCTAAGTTTGTATCTCTGAACCAACAAAGAGATATATGTGTCATGGCACAAGCACCTTTGTACACATATACACGAACACAACACACACACACACACACACACACAAATAAACATAGGTTAAAGTACACCTTCAAAGTGTTTCCAGCTTATGAAAATCATCACACTGTATCCTCATTATGTGCCTACATTAATAGCATCTTCCTGTCTCACAGACTTAGAAAATCTGTTCAATGAGATAAAGGCAGTTCTGAGGAAATCAGCTATCACAGGCCTTAAAAACAATATACAAGCCTCATTCTGCCCACTAGCATCACTGATGAACTCTGCTCTCTAGTGATTATGTAGATACAGCCTATGCGATCAGTTTGAAACAGTAGTGTGGTAGTTTGAATTGAATGACCCCATAGGCTCATAAATTTTAATACTTGGTTGATGGAACTATTTGGGAAGGATTAGCAGGTATGGCCTTGTTTGAGGAGTATGTCACTGGTTTTGAGATTTTAAAAGCTCATGTCCACTCCTAGATCCATTGTGCTTATAGATCAAATGCCATCTCTCAGTTACTGTCCCAGTATCATGCCTGTCCTCCTGTCTGCTTGCTTTTGCCATGCTTCCTACCAGGATGATAAAGGACTCTCACCCTCTAGAACCACTAAACTCCAAATTAAATGCTTTCTTTTATAAGTTGTTGTGGCCACCATGTTTGATCAGAGCAATCGAAAAGTAACTAAAACGACTAGTTTTGCAATCAGTTGTTAGACAAAGGTACAGGGAAGAAATACTCTGTCCTTACTTTTTACCTTTTAGCTCAATCCTCCTGATACACTCAATTCATCGAGCCTTACTAGGATCAGTCCCTATGACCTCCAGGCAATCAAGCTATGACCTGCTTTATTATCCAGTGACTTCATATTGGCTTTTACTCTTATACACTTACTCCTTAATGCAATCGCAGAATTCCTTAGTGTACAACTACATTACTCCCAAATAGCTCCACTAAATGGAAAAAAAGGAAAAAATTTACCTTGACTTAGTTCAGAGCCTTGGATTCTGGGCCTCCTGTTGATTATCTATTAATGCACTTTTAAAAACCAGATAGAGGGTCATTTTTGTTTGTTTGTTTGTTGTTGTTTTGTGCTCAAAACAAATTTAACTTGTTTCTTTTTCCAAACAATCTACTATGGAGAATTCTGCTATTCTTTTCTCCTTATAACATTTCTCTATTTAACCAATTCAGATGATAATAAAATACACATACAATTAGTAAATGACATCAATTGATGTATTATTTGAACAAGCAGGAATCCCTGGTAGTATCAAGTAAGTGCTTAGCATCTCTTGTTTTATGATACAGGAAGGAGGAAGAGCCATACTGCAGACTGTGCTCATTTTATAGTACTGGTGTACATTGTATACCATACTTGTTGGTGAGAGGCATATTTGCTGTGGCCTAAATTTAATTACAAGAAATATAGACTGGAAAGAAGACATGGGGATGGGGAGGGGCGATAATCGGGGCCGAGCTCCAGGCTGAGCCCTTCACACTACTTATTTCATGCTAAAGTTTTAATTAGAATCCTATCACAATAGCCAGTTGCTACTAAATACTGGTTACAACACAACCAACCCAGAAGCATCAACTGGCAACTCCCCGATCCCCAATCTCACCCCACCTCACATCCTTTTACCTTTCTAATGGCCAGTCAACTTGGGTTCAATGTGACCAACTCACAGATTTCATTCTCAAATTTTCACTCTGAAGTACTGGGTAATAAAGCACTTGCTTAACATACACCAGACCCAGGGTTTCATTCCTAGTAAAACACAAAGCTAGCATGTAATTCCAGGACTCTATAAGTAGAGGCAAAGATATTTAAAGTTAAGGGTCATGTTCATCTTCAAAGTAATTTCAAGATTGTTTTGGACTAGATGAGGCTCTGTCCTGTAACATGAGTTGCAATAGCTCCCTGCCCACTGAAAATTCATGTCTTTGAATTCTAATATAAAACCTGGTAATATTAAGTCTTGAAGGTCTTTGGGACATGAGTGGGTCATTATCATAGAGCCTTCATGATTGATATTAGTGTCCTTATTAAAAAAAAAAGACTTCAGAGAGCCATCTTGTCAACTCTAATATGATAGGCCACAGACAAAAGACACAGTGTATGAACAAAGGAGACACTGTTTCATACTTCAATCGCTAGTAACTGGATCATGGTCTTCTGAGTCTCCAGAATGATGAGAAATTTCCTTCACTTCCCATGTAAAACAACTTTATGTTAAAGGTAAATTGAAAAGATGTTTATCCTGGGCTAAATTTAAGTTACTTTGGCCCAAGAACCCCAATTCACATTCCTCCAAATATTTTTCTCTATCATGGAAAAAGTTTCATGAACATATCAGAGATCAAGAGAATAATATATTTATTTGCTAATTGTGCTGATGGGAACATCAGGTACCCATGTTCTAGCAAAGAAGGAAATTCCTTAGATATATATATTTCAGCATTTCTGACTTGCAAGTTACTGGAGGCTAAAAGATCTCTCCAGGTTAGCTACCCATTTCAATATATTTTTATCTTTTATTACCTATTATTATATTTTTATCTATTATTACCTATCATAAGGAGGTTAGGTCAGATACAGAGTCAGGATAACTTTGGTCTGGATTTGGAACAATATGTCAATCTATTCAGGATTTCCTAGTCATCCAAGTTCAGTGTAGAGACAGGTAGGACTTCGTGAGAGAGCCTCTGTGGACATAGACTACAGCATTGATATGCCTCTCTGTTGCTAGCATCACAACATACTGAAACAGTAGATAGTATCATTGATTGCTTGAGTCACCACATGCTCGGGTGAACAGAAATCTCCAAAGTTCTCTCAGATTCTTTCCCATTCCTGCAAAGAGGTGCATACATTATAACATGTGAAGAGCCAGCCCTTGCCATGCTCAGCTCGACCTCTGCAAAACAAGCCCATGGATGCAGACTATCTCTTGTTTGCAGGGAAGAAGTATGAACATCTGGTTTCTGCTGTTCTTGCAAGGATATGTGGCTAAGGGATCATTTTCCAAGATATTGATGTTGTTTTCAAAACGATCTCTCTCCCGTGTTACACTTGGCTAAGGGTTTAGTGTAAGCTTTACCAAGGGTTATAGTTTATTGTATTAGACATTCTGGCTGGGCTCTCGTTCCTACGGGACACTTGCTGTTCTGGGCTTGCCGGGATTTGGGGAGCTGAAGTTTCAATCACAAGTTTTCATTTCAGTGGCTCTTTCTATTTTCTTACTAAGGTTATTTAGGTATATCTCAAAAGAGAAATGGATAGTTTTTATTTCTTGGTTTCCCCAAAGACATGATATCTTCTTGTTTGTTTAGTTCTGCTTTTTACTTTTTCCAGTTTCCTTTCTCTGTGCTATCAGGAAGCTGGGAAGCACTTTCCCTAGAAGGATATTTATTTATTGTGTATTAATTACATAATTAAAGATTTTATTTTGTTTCCTTTTGACATAGAGAGCTACAGTGTGAGACACCGTGTCTACCCCTGCCCCCCGTCCCTATTTGAATCTTAGAAATGAGAGAGGATGATGGGGTGTCTTAGTCAGGCTTTCTGTTCCTGCACAAACATCATGACTAAGAAGCAAGTTGGGGAGGAAAGGTTTTATTCAACTTACACTTCCACATTGCTGTTCATCACTAAAGGAAGTCAGGACTGGAACTCAAGCAGGTCAGGAAATGGACTGATGCAGAGACCATGGAGGGATTTTACTTACTGACTTGCTTCCCCTGCCTTGCTTAGCTTGCTTTCGTATAGAACCCAAGACTACCAGTCCAGCGATGGTACCACTTACCAGGGGCCCTTCCCTTTTGCTCACTAATTGAGAAAATGCCTTACAGCTGGATCTCATGGAGGCATTTCCTCACATAGCGCTTTTATCTATGATAACTCCTGCCTGTGTCAAGTTGACACAAAACCAGCTAGTACCTGGGGTCAGAGATATTATATAGAGAATAATGGAAAGTGGAAATTGTAGAGAGCATGTTAGACATGAAAATACCTTTGAACACTGTGATACTATGATGTAAGCAGATGCTAAGTCCAATATATTTCCATGTTATATAAGAATATTTAATTCCTTATTGGTAGATTATGGACAATAAGCACATTTGGGAAGGGTAAGACCTTCCCAATAACTTGTACTTTTTCTAATGCCTAAGGAAGCTTTTCCTGGCCCCATCTGTGGTCCCCAGTCTTTCCTGTAAAATCAGTTCACATCTGCATACTTATGACTTTAATACCTGAGATCATAAAAAAATTATACTGTACACAAACAAGAAAATGAAGGTATGGAGAGCATGCTGGTAAAGATTTGGGACAACTGCTTATAAATATCCTGAACAGGTCTTTGAGGATGTTTCTAGAGAATATTCAGTGAACAATATTAATATGTATGGCACCAGGGAGCAAAATGTCAGCCACTACATGTGGGGATCCCAGTATGCCTAACTGAGCATTTTCTCTGAAGAGTACAAAGAGAGGTCCATATATTGACAAGTGTATCTTTATAACCTGAAGGCACAACTCAAATGTAGAAATATTGAGTTGGGATTTTTCAGTCTTCCAGAAAGCACCAACTCTATGGTTCAGTGTCCTGACTCAGTGTGAGCTAAAGAGAGAATTATGCAGATCCTAACTACCAAAAGAAAGCCTAGACAGAGAAATAGCCAAAGCCCTAGATTGATGCAATCTCCTGACCCTATGAAGATATGGGATCCATAAAAGAGACAGAACTAAGTCTCCTAAGAGCAAAGGCACAGTAGAGCTCTGGGATAGTACAGTCGTGTAGGAGAAAAGCACTTTGTGCTCTTTAAGAAGTATGGGGAAGAAAGAGGTAAGTGGGCCATTGAGAGATTAAAGTGGGGAAGTAGGAGATGGCAAGAAGCAGAAGCTAAGTGAAATCGTGAATGTCAGCAGTTATGGAATAGCCAAAAAATGTTCAAGAATGAAATGTCTTCTGTAACTGTGAGGTGTTTGAAAAACCAAAACTAAAAAAATCAAGGAAAAGTGATGTGGGCAATCTATAGAAAAGCTTCCTGGAGTAAGGGATTGTGAGAGAGGAGCAAACAGTGGTGAAGTACCAACGAAAGAAGTAGCAAATTGGATGAAGCAGGCTTTGAGGCAGAAACTAAACGTTTCCCTGGTACAGTAAATTATGCACAGAATTCCATTTCTCAGGAGCTTCACTTGTAGGAGACCACAGGATATAAAGTCTTAGCCATTCAGGATGTCTCAGCCTGTCAAAATTACAGAGCACCAGGATAAAAGAATTATGTATCCAACTTACATATTGCCCCTTTGTTTTTGCTCATGTGAATAAGAATATGTAATAAACTCAATAGTAGAAAATGACATGGAAAGGAAAGAGATGATTCTCTACTCTTTAATGTTCATACATTTCCCCTCGTTAGAATAATGATTACTTGATTTTAACAACTCTGCACATAATGTATTTGTTTTGGTCATATTTATAGTTCCTCCAAAATTACAGCAAGCATACATGCTTTTCTGTACATTGTGCATAAGTGTAACAAAATATCTTGTGATCCTTACATAGGAACATTTGAAGCATTGGCTCATTATTTTTAATGGTTGTATAGATTTTCAGGAATTGGCATGACTTTACAAATTATCCATTAATAGACATTTGGACATATAATTTCTCACATGCTGTACTTGTTGGATAGGATCACAGACCTTGGCCTCCTTAATAGATGTCACTAAGGCATATCTTGCAGACATTGTGGTGGGTTGGATTACTAAGCAGCAAATACTGACTCCTTTCTATGAGGTCTTTGTGGTCATAAATTCTTTCTTACGGTCACAAAGTTTTACTCACCCTCTGATTTTGTCTTCATTGTGTGAAGGACTTGAACTAATGGGATATGATTAGAAGTTACACTGTCATTCTGAGAGAGACCTTAGAAGGCAAGGATAGCATTGCATTCTTTATATCTGTCAAAGAATAGAGGTCTCTGCCACTCCAGCCAGAGTCTAAAGTGAAGCCTCTTGGAAGATATGTGACCCTGACCTAAATGCTGGAGTTATTCTGTCTGCTGAGTTTCCCAAGCTCATTCAACTTTAACCAAACCACAGCTTCATATTCATAGGCAAGAAGAAGACTTCATGGGAAAATTCTTAATGACTTCCTTTCTGTGAAAATAAATGAACAATTATCAGGTTCTTTCTTCCACTAGGCTAAGTTTTTCTCCCATATGAATTTAATTTACTGTAGTTACTGATCCCAGATGTGTGGCCCTGAGTTTTCACAATAGCATTATCAACAAGAAAGCCTCTAAACAAAACCAAAAACGAAAATCATCTTGGCTGAGTTGACTGTATTAGGTGATGACTAAGTTGGGTGAATCAGAACCCACACAGATCCAGTTGCTATGGTGCTGACAAGAAGAAGGAGTAAGTGCATAATTGAAAATCTGAGGAGGTGTTTAATAGGTGTTGGATTCGGTCCACATCTTGGATCACTCAGATGACCTAGGCTCTCTACTACTGCGATGTTCAGTTTTCAGTACTAAAACAATTCCCTAGGAAACAACTTAAAGTAGGACGTGTTTATTCTCCTGCCTAGTGCCAGAGATTTCAGAATGTGGTCATTTGGCCTTGTCACTTTGGGTCAGAGATGAAGCCAGACATAACAGTGGGAAATGTACATGCTGGAGCAATGCCAATCAGTTTATTTTGGCCAGGATATACATAGCATCTAAAAGGAAGCTCTATGGATGAGATGCGCCTGTCAACGTCACACCTCTACTGACTCTATTCCTGGAAATAGAACACATCTACTAATACCTTATGTACCCATGGGTTTATTGATGCACTCCTTCACCATGAAACCTAGTTTCCTGAGGCTCAAAGAAGGTCTAAGTTTGAGAACCAAGCCTTAAAAACATGAGGTTTTAGGTGGAACACTACATTGCAAAGCTATCATAATTGTGTATATCTTATGAATGCTCTGTTTGTGTAAGAAACTAAGCAAGGGAGATTGCAAACCTAATTAATCATAAAACGAGCAGAGTTCAATGTGGCACCCAGTGAAATGTATTAAACACTTGGAACAAGATAGCTTACAACATAAACTACCACCCCCCATTGCTACAGCAGGTCCCAAGGCCATAAATGACAGCTACATTTATTCTACAATACAAGTTCTAGAATTTTGCTTTTCTGGTCTAGTCGGAGAATACTGACCCAAGATCTGGTGAGTCTGGGTCCATATTCTCCACTTGTCCTTATAGATTTTGACTATAGCAATTGCATAATGAAAATTCTCACTATAAAAAAAAAGGTTCAGAGTGATAGCAAGAAAATTTCTAGGTGCAGGCCTATCTTTCTGTGTATGCATTATGTAGATTAAGACTTACTGCTCTTGCCATTAAAAACAGTCCATTGCTTGTCTATTGGTGTGTTGGGTAAGAATGAGAGTGGTCAATATCACCAGGACCCCAAACATCCTTTAATAAAAGTCTTTAATCAAAAACTTAAGAGTTTGGATGACTCATTTTGTGTCTAATATCATGAGAATAGAAAGGTAAAATCCCTCAATTGCTTTTCTGAAAGACATGCTGTGTAGGGTCGTCCTAATTTATCCTTTAGTTTTCAGAGCTAGATGTTTTAGTTTTACAGAAACAGAATCAGCATAGTTTGCACAAAATGACACTTCAGCTGAGAATTTGACAACCACATGGGCTCTTTGACATTTTTGCTCTTCCATATAGAATGTGAAATAACAGTAGTGGGTTCCCGGCACATCTTATATTGAACATCCTTCCTCCACGAACTTAAATCCCACTCTCTAGCACGCATGGTTGACTGAGAGTACCAGTTCCTTTATCAACAGACTTTTCTAGTATTCTATTATTAACATAGTGACCTAGGGAGTAAAATATTCAGATAGCTGATATTTCTATGAAATATTATGACAGAGAAGAGAATTAACATGATCTAAGCAAGATGGGAGAAATAACATAATCATCTTTATGCCCAGATAAAATAATTTCATTTCTCTAAACTGAGAAAGAACAAGAAGAAATACAGGTCAGATCAGTAACTATGTATGAGATGCCAAGAGCCTTAAGAATTTGCTCAAATAAAAAAACCAACATGGCAGCAGAAATTGAAGCCTCAACTGATAAAATGTATGGCCATCAATCTTCATCAACAATTTTCTATCTAATTTTTGAAAGAACTATAAAGGTTGATTAAATAATAACACAGAAATCCCCAGCATTTCTTCCCAGAAGACATTACTACATGTGATATATATCTTGGCAGGGGCATCATAGTCTCCAGGAGTTTGTGAGACTTCCAGTTGGCATTTCAAGCTGTAATATTTCTTATTTCTCTAGTCAGGAATCCAATGTGTTTATGCTGACAGTTGCTAGCTCTATCAATTCCAAATATCCTTCATGGGACTTGAGTACTAACCCTAAAACGTGTGCAGAGTTATTCTATAGGATACAGGCTTGCTCAACTCTTTCTACTTGACTGTTAATTCTTGCCCTAAATAGTATCCTTGTTTTAATTAGTAGCCTCTAACTTCTATGATGGTGTTTTATTTTCCCAGGAACCCATTATTTGGTCAAGCCACTTGACACATGTCATAGGTCTAATGGGGAAAGGATTGGGTATTTTTAAAAGGTATTTATTTTTATGTGCATGAGTATTTTCCCCATATGTATGTAAGTATTCTGTGTGTGTGTTTATTTGTGTGTGTGTGTGTGTGTGTGTGTGTTGTCACTGATGATGTCAGAGAAGGTTATGGGCTATTGTGAACTACCATGTGGGTGCAGAGAATCTAACCAGAGTCTTCTTGTAAGAGCAGTCAGTGCTCCTAACTGCCAAATCATCTTCTCATCCCCAAATTGGTTACTTTTTATTATATATGATTTCTATAATATCTCAGAGTCTTTTTTCCAAACCTACAAAGCTTGTTCACAAAAGCAGCCATGACTTCGTGAGTTTAATTGGCACTGACATAAACAAGAACCCGCAATTTTCTATCTGAGTAACTTACATACTTGTCTCAACAATTCTTATTTGTTCTGACCTGACAACGCCTCTGTTAGTGACCCATGCTTCTTGTCTCAAAGAACACACTTTATTACTCAGCAACAAAAACCCAAATTAGCTTCTGAGTGCCCATCTGATCTTGATGCCAATTATATGATTACTTGCAGTTTGCTGCCTATGTGTAAGTGTAGCAGCCCAGTCTCTGAAGTCCTTAGATCCCAGCATTCCATTGATAGCAGCCAGCTCAACCCCATGGCAACAAATTCTACCATAAACTTCAGCTTACAAAAAGCAAACCAGTAACTGTGATAGTTTGAATAAGAGCAGCCCCCAAAGAGTTAATGCTTCATCATGCAGATGTGGTACTGTTTGAAAGGATTAGAAGGATTAAGGTATGTGGCTTATTGGGGGAAGTGTGTCACTGAGGATGGGATTTAAGCTTTCAAAAGCCCATGCCAAAACAAAAGTTACTCTTTCTGCCAACAGATCACATTATGGTTCCGAGCTACTGCACCAGTGCCTGCCTACATGCCTCTGTGCTTCCTGACGTGATGATGATGGACTGACCTTCTGCAACTGTGAGCAAGATCCAAAATAAATGCTTTCTCTTACAAAAGTTGCCCCGGTGTCTCTTCACAGCATTAGATCAGTAACTAAGGAAATAATAATAATAATAATAATAATAATAATAATAATAATAATAATAAACAGTGTTATGTTTTTCATTAGTTTAATGCCATTCTTTAGCCCTGCTAAAGAAAGTTTCTTTCCTGCCTTAGAAAGAAATATCCATTGGGCATTTGGGAATAATATAAGAAGGGATTTTCAGACCTTATATTGTAAATATAATATTCCTTACCTCCTCATGATAATTAATATTCCCAACTTGATAGTTCTTAGAACCACTAAAGAGATAAGCCCCTGAGTATGTCTGGGAGAAATTATATAAAAGACCTTAAGTGAGGGGAGAAGACCCAGCATACGTGTGGGCAGCACCTTTCCATGAAACAGGGTCTCATACTAGATAAACAGAGAAAGCTAATTGAGAACCAGCATTTGTCATTGTTTCCTGAATGTGGGTGCATTTTGACCTGTTGCTGCAAGTTCCTGACACTACAATTTCTCTGTCATTGTGGGTTGTACACTTGAACTTTGATCAAAACTGAATCTTTCCTTCCTGAAGTATCTTTCCTCAGTTATTTTGCACTGCAAAAATAGATTTACTAATACATTACCTGGTTGGCCCTTATCTGTTATTACATCAAAAGTATTCTAGCATCTCTCCATGACTCAGTAAAACCTTTCATCATGGTTGAGTTTCCAGGTACACATGACCACACACTCCAGCCAGATATCCCAGCCAGAACCTTGAACACTGAGTGAGACAGTTTATCTCTCACAAGAAATCCCACTATCCACTCCCATCTCCTACACTCGATCTCAAATTCCTAAAGATCTACCATAGTTTCTGCTGCACTCTCTTCCAACAGAATATATTAACAATGTCTTGCAGGTAATTCGACTTCACCTCATTTCCTTCTGGATTGTCTCAGCCTATGAGTGCAGCATAGATCTGATTGTCTCCCTAGATTTCATGAGGTTTACTAGGGGTAGTTTCAAAGAAGTATGAAAGTCATGTTGCGAGTCACCCAGGCCTTGGATCTGATAGCCTGCTCTCTTTATAAGGAAGGATACCTGTGACGTGTCCATTAGTTCTGGGTTTCTGTCCAAGGCAGTGATGTTCGTCTGACTCATCTTCATCTGTGACCTCAATTTTGCTGTTTTTCTTTCAGAAGCCTGACTTTGACATTAGTAATAACTGACATTGAGCATTCAATCTCTTTGGCAATCTTGCCAACCTTTGCAGCTACACTTTGAGTCTGATTTTCTCTCTTTCCCCTGGCACTAACCAAGTTTAGTGTTTCCTCAGAAGCCCTGGGGGAATCCTTTGCTTCTTGACTCAATAGTTTTCCTTATTGTCTACTGGTAACATTTTAAAATCATTCAAAACAACTCAATTAGTGTTTAGTGAAATAATAAAAAAGTAGAATTGGCACCTTCCAGCACTTGTGCCTCTAACTTGTGTCCTGGAAGACCGTGCACTGGAGATTCATGGAGATTCACTGGCCTGGAGCTCCCGAAGCTCACTAGGTTCCCAGTGGCAGGTCGCTACCACGCCAACCCCTTGCTTCAAATCCCTCACATGTCCTTTGTGGTACACATCCAGCAAAACCACGCTTTGCCAACATACCTTTCTCTCTTGAACCAAGACAAGCCACCACGTGGAGGAAAACTCAATGCAAATTTAGTCCAGAAACAATAGTAACTCAATCTCTGGGACCAACAACTAAAACCTAATCTTGTAAGCCTTATTAAAATCTGATTCCTCCGGTGGCAAATCCTTGTGGATCTGCCATGATACTGGGAAACTCTAGCAGCTATATCTTACCCCTCTGCTCTCCTGGAAAGAAACTAACTTTCTTCTGCTTCCTCTCTTCCTCTGTCCAACCCGGAAGTCCTGCCTACTCACCCAGGGACTGGCTCCTTTATTCATTAGAGGATTGGTTCACAAAAACAGCACCAGGTCCATTCGCAACAAATTAGCCTACAATTTTAAAAGACTTTATTGAACCTAAACTAGGTAAACTCCATAGCAAGCACAAATACATCATTTACGTAATATCATTTCTGGACCATGATCAAATGCTTGGTTTACCTGCCTTCATATCACCATTTACAATGGGGTTGCTATAACAAAACACCTAAGACTACACAATTAGCAAATGACAGAGAAGTATTGCCCATGGTGATAGTATTTGGGAGGTCTAAGACTAAGACACCAGGAGACACAACACAGCTGCTCCAGTTAGCATTCAATCCTGGAATGCTAACCAGTGCAAGATAGGAATGGAGAAAGGAGAGGCACTCACTTGAGAACAGGTGGGATGTGCTCACTCTGAGGGAGCCACACCAACTATGTGACAAAAACGTGCAGCCTCAGCATCTTTTTTGCATATAGCACTAAGTTTGCCTAGTCTATGATGGAGGTCGCTGTGACTTACCAGTCTCAGACTGAAGTCCTCTGGAAGGAGGAAGCTATGATTAATAACTGCAAACACTGGCAACAGTCCCACATGAACCAGAGAAAGACTTTCCTTCTCATGAATTTGAGACAATGGGTTCTTGACATGGCACTATTTCCTCCTGTCCAACAATCAACATTTACCGAAAACTCTATTTGTTCTTGACATATTCACTCCAGGCTTCCTCAAATCCCCAGACAACACTTAACGACAGTCCCCCTAGATGGCGGTATCTGCCAATACATGGTGGAAGAGGTGCCCCCAGCCTGTGGTGATTTGAGTGAGAAACCCCAAGGCTCCATCTCTTTGAGTGCTTGGTCTCTGTGTGTGGCCCTGTTAAGGAGGTTATGGGGAGTGAACCCTTGCTGGAGGAATGATGTCACTGGAGGCCACCTTTGAGGGTTTAAAGCTACTCTCCACTTCTACTAGTTCTCCAGTTTATGATTTTGGTAGAAGACATGATGTCAGCATCCTGCTCAGGCTTTCTCCCCTGCCATTTTAGAATCTCCCTCTGGAACCTTACACTCTAAAAAAAAACTCTTCCTACTATAAGTCACCTTATTCATGGTGTTTAAACATGGCACAGAAAAGTAACTAAGACAGAGCTCCCTCATGGTCAGCCTTGTTGAGTGATCCCATCACTTGCTATTGCTCAACCAGAGACGACATGTCAACACGTGATTTTGAGGGAATGAAAGCATTCATACCATGAGAGCATTTTGTTTCTTTGAGTTTTTGTTTTATTTTTGGTTTTTTTCATATTTTGCTTTCATAGATCTCAGATCTGTTGTCCAGGAGAGTCATTTCTCCCACTTGTATTTACAGTACAGAATGTCCCTAGTTATTGCTTTTCTTCAGTTCTAGAACCATTGGAATCAGCCTAGCTAGTTCCAAGGTGTTAGTCATCTAGTCATAACTTTTTATTTTTTAACCAGTAGCAGATAGTACTTAAATGATGATACAGAAACTTCTACTTACAACACTTATTATCTTTATCAATTAACATGTAAACTTTTCCTTACATTAAACATTTCATTTCCAGGGGCTAAGGATACAGCTCAGTTGGTAGAGGTCTTGCCTAATATTTATATGGTTTCAATAGGCAGCAGTGTATAAACTTACTGTCTTAGTGCATAGACTTGTAATCACAGCACCCAGGAGAAGAAGGCAGGAGGGTTAGAAATTCCTAGTCATCCTTGGTAACACAGGGAGGTCAAGACTGCCCTGGGGTGCATGAGACACTGTCTCAGCAACAACAACAACAAAGCTATCCTGCTAAAGAAACTAAATCCCAAGTATTTGTGTGAAGCCCATGGGAGGTGAAAATGAATTACCACTGCACAAGAAGTCTTTGTTTTATTCTTATTTGGTTTCTATGTCATCATCTTGTGCTCAATTGTCTTATCTTTTGGTTTTCAATGGCTCTTTTTGGGATTTTTTTTTCAAGGGTACAAACACTCACATGCAGTAATAATAATGGTGTATACATTCTGAGTCTTTCTTTTCTTGTAATGTCAGATGAGCTTAAACACAAAGGAAAATGATATTTGTAGCACTCATTTCTGGATTCTACTGAGAACCTCTCCATGTTTATTTATGAAACATGGTCTCAGCTTTTAAGAACAAATCAGAGCTGTATGCGTTATTTTGAGAGCCTAGATCACAGAGGTTACATGATTTCCTATCAGCAGTTTTGTCTTCATTTTTATGACATTACAAAAATGAATGGCTACGCAACGGTCAGTTTCTTATTCTTCATATGAAATGCTTTTCTTTTATATGACACATCATAAAGAAAAATAGATACCAAATACCATCTTGAAAACCAGCAAAACAGAAGGGACACACCTATAACCTCATAATTTAGAAGAATAATGTTAGGATAATTACAGACCTGAGAATAACCTGGGCTATGTAGTAAGACCTCGTTTTAAGAAAAGAGAAGGAAGGTGATAAACACTGGCAATATAGAACCATGTTGTTTAGTGTGTGTGTGTATGTGCATGTGTGTGATGTGTGTGTTCGGGTATGGGTCACGTGCAAGACAACCATTGGGTCATCCTTCAGTCTCACTCCATTCTTTTTTTTTTTCTCAATAACTGCCCTCCCAATGATGTGGGACTTTTTGAGTAGTCCATGCTGCCTAGACAGGGAGCCAGCCCCATGGGTCTGTCTGTCTTCATCTCTCCTGCACAGAGATTACAACTGGCTTCTTCACATAAATTATAGGGCTAGCATTCATACCCTTGTACTTTTAAGGCAAGATGCCACCAACTGAGACATCTCCATACTCTCTAAAGTATCTTAATTTATAATTATGATGGTGTGAATAAAGTAAATGATAGACAAGAAAATATATCAGGAAGGGAAAATAATTATAGTAGAAACAGCAAATCTTAATTATTATTAATCGATAGCCTACACACAGGTTTTATAAAGAAAGTCAATTTTTAAAAAAAAATGAAAAAAGTAAAGTATGAACATATGTGAAGTGAGAAATATTTAGTGCATTCCAGGCATAGAAAAGATGAACGGGAGCTAACAGTGAGCACCCAGGTGACAGAGGATCAACATATTGTAAATGGCAAGTTGTTTTGTAAAGCTAGTGCTCTGGTTAATTTTCAATGTTCGTTTTATGTTCCTTTAACCAAGAACCTGAAGAGAGTCATCCTTACAAGGAAAGGGTTTGTATGAGAAGTGACTGGAGAGATTCAGTCCCACTTGATGAGAAGACATGACAGTCAGCAGCACCACCATGGTGGGAACGTGTACCAACTCCTGTTCACTTCTCTGCAGAGCAGGAAATAGAAACGGTACACGAATCTCACTTCTTCCATTGAGGTCCCACCTCCTGAAGGATCCACAGTGTTCACAAGTAGTGCCGCCGGCTGCGACCACATCTTCAAATGCAAGAGCCTTAGAAGGGCATTTCATAGTGATTGCAACAGCACTGTTACATTCCAGAGGAAAACTGGGGAAAGAAAACTGCTAAATATGGCCCCTAGTATAGGAGAACAGCACTGTGCATGGATTATTGAGGAAATGGGTAAGTGTGAAGCAAAATGTTGAATTCCAGCTAAACCAAAGTATGGAGAACGTTAAGAAAGTAAGATTGAGTGTTGAAAAAAGTTGAGTCTTTCAAAGATCCTAGGGAACCAGAGACAAGGAAACAGAAATGCTTAACTGCTGGCTTATATGACATGATTGCTTTTATTTTGGTGGTAGACCATTTCTAGGTTCAATTACACACCAGAAAAAGAAGATAAATATACAAAAGACTGGTTCCCATAGGTACCCAAGAGACAGGAGCCAACATATGAGATACAAGGCACTCGGGTCACTCCAAAGTCTGTCATACACACATAATGTAGTAAAGTTTATTTTCCATAAGTTGTACTAAATGAAGAATTTGGAATGAGAAGGAAGAAATCTGGAAACAATTGCCTAAGTTTAGAAAGTTCAGGCAGATCCAGGATAGGAGAACAAGAGACAAGAAAAGCTTCAGACAGATGGATAAAGAGGTACCGAGGTATGTGTATGTACGTGTGTGTACGTGTGTGTGTGCATGTGTACATGTGTGTGTGTGCATCTGTGTGTATTTGTGTGTGTACATGCATGCATAGTGTGCTTCTTTTCTTTTCTCTCTGTCCCTGTCTTTGCAGCTGTCTCTGTCTTTCTGAGTCTCTCTCTTCTTCTCTGTGGTATGTGTGTACATATGTGTGTATATATGTATATGTATGTATTTATGTCTCTTTGTGTATGAGTGTGTGTATGTGTGTCACTGTGTGTGTGTGTGTGTGTGTGTGTGTGTAGGGGAGTAAGAGAATGAGAAACAAGCATGACAAGGCAACAGTGTTTAAAAGACAAAAAGTATTTTTTAACTGAGAAAGGATTCCAAAAATAGGCACAGTCATATATATGTATATGTGTACGTTGATGCCAGAAAGAGGAAGTTAATTGGACATGGCAAAGGAGCCTAATTCTATGCAAGACAGCTTTGTTGGAGCAATGTGGAAACAGAAGCAGGAGTGAAATTACCAAGCATAGAGCGATGGAAATCTCTAAAGGGGGCTGAGTAGCAGAAGTGAAGGGAAGTGTGATAGACAGACCACCATCTTGTCTGCTTTAGTATGACTAGAGGCTTAATCAAAGGCTAGCCTGTAATTTCTTCTAAAGATAGTTTTTAAATGTGACCAACCAACACAGGACACCATAGCCTCGGGAAAAGCAAATTAACCTTCACAATGTGATTTTAATCCATAGAAAATGTGTGAGAAAAGACTGAGGTCTCTTTAAAATAAACTCTCCATTCAAGGGTACACAACAACTCCCATCATAGCCTAGAGTCCTATCCTAGAGGGTTCTGACATGTGTGTGTGTGTGTGATGTATCTATCTATCTATCTATCTATCTATCTATATATATATATATACATATATATATACATATATATATACGTATATATATATACGTATATATATGTATATATATACATATATATATGTATATATATACGTATATATGTATCATATATATATGATACATATATATATACGTATATATATACGTATATATATATACATATATATATACGTATATATATACGTATATATATATACGTATATATATATGTATATATATATGTATATATATGTATCATATATATATATATGATACATGTAGATAGACAGAGGAGGGGAACCAAAACAGGGGAGGACACCAGCTACAGAGTCTATTATGCTCACCTGAAACTTGAACGAAAGAGTGGGATTGTAGGTGTACACAACCATGCTTTCTTTGTTTTTTAACATAAAGAATAAATAACAGCTAAAGTACACAGGATGCTATTTCTCCATTTTTTTGAGAAGCCACACAACATTTCATCATGATATGTTCAAAATGTGTAAAGCATGCTTTGTATACTCTCTTACAATTAACTTCTGCTTCTCTACCTTCCTCTTCCCACCAGCTTTCTAGTTTCATGCCCTCCCCTTTTTTTTTTTTGAAAATCTGCCATCTTGCCAAAAGCAATACACAGATTCAATGCAATTCTCCATCAAAATCCCAACTCAATTCTTTATAGAGTTAGAAAGAGCAATTCAAAAATTCATCTGGAATAACAGAAAACCCAGAATAGCTAAAACTATTCTCAAGAGTAAAAGAACTTCTGGGGGAATCAGTATCCCAGACCTCAAGCTGTACTACAGAGCAATAGTGTTAAAAACTGCATTGCATTGGTATAGTGACAGGCATGTAGATCAATGGAACAGAATTGAAGACTCAGAAATGAATCCACACTCCTATGGTCACTTGATCTTTGACAAAGGAGCTAAAACCATCCAGTGGAAAAAAGATAGCCTTTTCAACAAATGGTGCTGGTTCAACTGGAGGTCAACATGCAGAAGAATGCAAACTGATCCATTCTTATCTCCTTGCACTAAGCTCAATTCCAAGTGGATCAAGGACCTCCACATAAAACCAGATACAATGAAACTAATAGAAAGGAAACTAGGGAAGAACCTTAAACATATGGGCACAGGGGAGAATATCCTGAATAGAACTCCGATAGCTTATGCTCTAAGATCAAGAATTGACAAATGGGACCTCATAAAATTACAATGTTTCTGTAAGGCAAAGGACACTGTCAAAAGGACAAAGCGGCAACCAACAAACTGGGAAATGATCTTTACCAACCCTACATCCAACAGAGGGCTAATATCCAATATATACAAAGAACTCAAGAAGTTAGACTCCAGAGAGCCAAATAACCCTATTAAAAAATGGGGTACAGAGCTAAACAAAGAGTTCTCACCTGAAGAATATCTAATGGCTGAGAAGCACCTAAAGAGATGTTCATCATCCTTAGTCATTAGGGAAATGCAAATCAAAACAACCCTGAGATTCCACCTCACACCAGTCAGAATGGCTAAGATCAAAAACACAGGAGACAGTAGTTGTTGGCAAGGATGTGGAGAAAGAAGAACACTCCTCCACTGCTGGTGGGATTGCAAGCTGGTACAACCACTCTGGAAAGCAGTCTGGCGGTTCCTCAGAAAACTGGGCATGACACTCCCGGAGGATCCGGCTATACCACTCCTGGGCATATACCCAGAGGCTTTACCTGCATGCAATAAGGACACATGCTCCACTATGTTCATAGCAGTCTTATTTATAATAGTCAGAAGCTGGAAAGAACCCAGATGTCCCTCAATGGAGGAATGGATTCAGAAGATGGGGTATATTTACACAATGGAATACTACTCTGCAATTAAAAGTAATGAATTCACGAAATTCCTAGGCAAATGGTCAGAACTGGAAAATGTCATCTTTAGTGAGGTAACCCAATCACAAAAGAACACAATGATATGCAGTCACTGACAAGGGGATATTAACCCAGAATTTCGGAATACCCAAGACACAATTCACATATCAATAGATTTCCAAGAAGATGGAAGGAGAGACCCCTGGTCCTGGAAAGACTGGATGTAGGGGAATACCAGGACAGAGAAGCGAGATAGGGTTGAATGGGAAACAGAGGGAGGGAAGGGGGCTTATGGGACTTTCAGGGAGGGAGGAAACGGGAAAGGGGAAATCATTTGGAATGTAAATCAAAAAACTTAGAAAATAATAAAAAAAAGAAAGAAAGAAAATCTGCACTCAGAAAGTGAGAGAAAATACCCAGCATTTCTCTATCTGACCCTGGCCTATTTCACTTAACTTGTATGTAATCCATAAGTCCCTGGCATGGTTTTTGATTACAAAGGCCCAAGAGTTCTGTTGAACTTAGTTGCTGACATTTTCTTTTCTATAACTTTATTTGGCCATAGTGATAAATCCCAATCTACACATGTCTTCAGATGCCTCAATCTCATGAAGCTTATGTGTACTTAATATCAATTATTTTTAGTTTGTGAGCTGTGGGAGGAAAACAGTCAAGAAATACTCAATAGTATTAGCAGATGTGTCCCCTTAGTTACAAGGTTGTAGAACTGAATACTTCCCACAATTGTTACCCCAAGAATGATTTATAAACACTGAGAGCTAAACAAAGGGGAAAGACACCTAGACTATGATTGTGGATCTTATGTTTCATCAAAGTGAACAAGTTTCTCTCTCTCTCTCTCTCTCTCTCTCTCTCTCTCTCTCTCTCTCTATATATATATATATATATATATATATATATGTATATATATATATATATATATATATATAATATATATGTATTAGTCTCTCTGTATATACAGAGACTAAAATATTAATACTGCAATGAGCAGAGAGGAAATAAAAAGATGCTCATACTCTTTTCAAATACTGCTGAAAATGTAATTTAAAGGGCAAATTACATATTTGGATTCTTAAAGCATGCAGTGGTGTGTTGCTTTACATGATGTGCAGTTTACAATCCAGAAAATTCAGGAATAATCATTGCATTCATTTCAAATAGAGTTAATATCAATTATAAACATCAGAATTCTAGAACACCCCAGAGACTGGGGCAATGGTTCAGTCCATTAATGTCTGCCATGAAAGACTCCCAGCACCCGTGCAAGAGACAGTCACAGCAGCGCATGCTCTGAACTAAGCACTGAGGAAGACTTTTAGAGATAGTTGGTTTCTTCTGTTATCTCATTGGTCAGCCAACCTAGTCATTCAGAGAAATTCACATTCTGTAAGAAACCATGTCTACTGAAATATGGTAGTGAACAACAGAGGAAGACCCCCAGCATCAGACTCTGACCTCCACAATATGTCCCCACAGGCACAGAAACACACACACATACACAGTAACCACAAACTATGTTTCAAATATTGCATTTTCCATGTAAACCTTAGTCATAGATATTTATAAAGTTAGAAATAAAATGTTAGCATCAGATGCTCTTTTACATAATTTAGAGCTATTAAATTCATTTACTCTCCAAAAAAGTCTTATGAATGATGCATTATAAAATTCTACATTAACAATAAGGAATAGAAAGATTAAGTAATCTGTACCAGAGTTCTAATAAGGACAAGGGGAGAAAGGTAAACACAAGACTCAAATGTAAACTTTATAGCTTTCTTAATTATGCCATTACACAGGCCTCAATACAACCCCAACCAAATGCGCATAGGCACAAAGAATCAAGTTTGCCGTACATACACCGGTGCACGTATTAATATGCTAAGCATTCTAATCAACCCCATAAACTAATACAATGAGGAATCTGGGACAGGAATCTTAGGTAACATCCCCAAAATTTCAGAATTTGGAAACAGCAAATCCTCAATCTAAATCCTTGATCTTTATGATTTTTGGTAAGAAGGAAACAGGAAGGAACCTGATGGTTCTTGTGCAGCAGCTGCGTATAAACCTGGAGAGCTGATGGGGGTGGGGCACTTTAGAGTGAAGTCCTTGACTCCAGGAGCATGCACATATGAAAAGCTAGTGATACTGGAGCAGTCGGGTTTATTACCAAAGTGACAAAATGCTCAACAGAAATAACATAAGGGAAAAGACTTTATGTTGACCATCTATCTCATAGATCTCAGTCTACAGTTCTCAGTTTTGTTGATTCTGAGGTCACAGTGAAGCAGAAGAAGCAAGGCATGAGGATGAAGTGGAGGGAGGAAGATGCTGTCCAAGTCATGGTAAAGGGACATCAGAGAGAGGAAAACAAGAAAGGGCTAGGGAAAAAACCATCCCCCAGGAACCTTCCTCTAGTGACCTACTCCACCTACTTCCTCCAACAAGTCCCAGTCTCCTGCCTTTCCCTGCCTCTCAGTGCCATAATAAAGGACTGGACCCATTCTTTGGGATTGTATTCCCAGGATGCAACCATCCCTAGACACACCAGTCCTGACAAAGCAGGGATATGTTCTCCTTATCTTGTAGGCCTTTGTAAATGTTGTCATGCTGACAATCAGGAATCACCATCACATACACCATACACATGCAGATACACACACACACACACACACACACACACACACATACACTTTCAAAGAAGTTTGTGTTGTGATGCTAGAAAGAAATTAGGTAGCTACTTAGCAGAAAAGTATTGGATGACTGGAAAATTTTGTTTGGTGGTTAATTCAGATCACTATAGCAAGTAGTCACTCAAGAAGGATAAACAGAGCTGTAGAACTAGATAACTCCCCTGCCTACCACTGATGGAATGGCACCAATGGATAAATTCTTAAGAGTTCAGAGGGAGAAAGCAGTGTGGCCTTTCATAGTGACCCAACATTTAATGAAGGTCTTATCTTCATGAATTCCCTCTCCCTCCCCCTCCCCCCTCTCCCTCTCTCTCCCTCTCCATTTCCCTCCCCCTCCCCCTTCCCCTTCCCCTCCCTCTCCCTCCCTGTGTGGGTGTATGTGTGTGTGTGTGTGTGTGTGTGTGTGTGTGTGTGTGTTGGCAGATCACTAGGGCTTAGACACAAGGATAGGCTTTATCTAAAAGCGACCTATGAAAATTTGTGCATTCCTTCCGTAATTGTGCAGATGCTATTGATTTTGTCGCCCTGCTGTGTTCATGCCAGTTGACTTCCAATGCCATCTGCAGTGTACATAGAGATAAATAACGACAAACCAAGTGTGCAAATAGAAAGGTTGGCGCATAAGATGTCAGAAGTGACAGCGGCTGGAGAGGATGACTTCGCACTCACTTTTTTGTTAAGCGCACATGGATACCTTTGTAGAGTTTTTGCAGCCTGCCTGCTAAGTAATGGCTTGGGCAGCTCAACAACAGAACTTTGTTGTATTTAGCTCGGAATTCTCTCCCCAAACCATCTGGGCTGGCAGGTGTTCATCATCAGATCTGGGTTGCTATGAGACCGGAGCTCACTAATGCAAATGAGGTGTAGAGACAGAAACCTAAATTTTGCTCATTTGAAGCGACTTTATGTGTGTTTCTGCTGGAAGTACCAGCAACGCCTTATGACTTTCCAAAATGCGAAATTGGTAATTAAAGTTTCCCAAAGAGGATGCTCTAGTGATCAAATGTGATAGAATAAATTAATGGCAATGTGTGTTTATTTTTGTTAAACATTATATGAATATTAATGCCCCTTTTCTTGGAAATGAAAACCAAGTCTGTGAGTATTTTGAAGTGAATGGAGAGGAGTAGGGGAGTATGGCTTTCTTTCTACATAAGAGTTGAATCTTTAGGCGAATAGTAAGAAGAGCCTGAATCACAAGAAAGTGGTTTTCTTAGTGATATTTAATATATACATAAAGGAAACTATGGTTTAAAAGGGTCATCTTCATCATCTCTTTTCTTGTCTGGTTTTACAACAAATTCAAATTCAGCCAGCTGATCAGCACAGGGCACTGTTAAGGAAATTCACGATTGATACTCAAGTCAGACTGAGGCTGGAGAGAAAAAGAGTCACAGAAATGATGTAAAAGCAGACAAAGGAACCAGGTGTTGTAACTTTGGATTTCTTAGTCTAGCAGTTCTCAAACTATGGGTTGCAACCACTTTGGGGGTCAAATGGCCCTTTCACAGGGGTCGCCTAAGACCATCAGAAAACACAGATACTTACATGCATATTGACAGTTATGAAGTAGCAGTGAAAATAATTTTATGGGTTGGAGGGGCCACCACAAAATGATGAACTGTATTAAAAGATCACAGAATTGGGAAGTTTGAGAACCACTGTCTTAGACCAGTACCTCATCAGGAAAATATCTGGAACAACACCAGATGAGGCAAGGAGTATTGATAGATAATGCCACAGTGAACAGTCTCTCATCGTGATGTGACTCTATGACAAACAGCTGGTGTTCCTAAATAAGTTTAAAATAGGCAGAAGTCTCAAAATGAATCTATGAGTGGCTCGTTTTTATTGTGACTAGCTTTTATATGCTGGGGGATTTCTGGTCACCAGTCTGTAGGCAAGAGGAAAAGTAAACAAGAAAGCCAATACTAGACATACTAGAATTCAAATTATATCAACTGTATAGAGTGAGGTTCTGCGTGGCTTTTCACTCGTGAAGTAGAGGGAAACGTCAGTATCACTGAAAGGCAGCAAACTTGGAAGTCACTATTTCAAAGCACAGAAAATATTTGAAAGGGGTTTGCTTAAAGTCAAGGTTATTAGAGATGACAATAAAGCGTCACAGATACAACAGGTCCACTACAGACAATAATAAAATACTGCTTTGTACCTTATGAAATGCACTCAGCCTTAAATACGTGTGTCCATTTTCTAGAACCACACTATGCAAAAAGAGATTTCCACCAAGTTACCAACGACAGAATGGTTCAATGATAGTTCAAAAAAACACATTTTAATAAGGTAATTGAGCTATTTTGTGTTCACATTTATTTTAGTATTTTATCAAGTTTATTATATAATAATAAAATGCATATTGTAATACCATTATTTTGTAAAAATCACTATACTCTACCAGTTATGTGTATTTATCTCAATTTTTAAAAATAAAATTACATTTGTGTGTGTGTGTGTGTGTGTGTGTGTGTGTGTTGTCACAGGACAACTTTCAGGAGTCATTTCTTTCCTTCCAACATGTTGGTCCAAAGGACTGAACTTACATTGGCAAGCGTGGACTCTGGAACCTTTACCTGCAGATCTATTTTGCTGGCTCTACCTCAATAATTCTTAACATTTGTCTATTTTAGATGCTTAATTACCATCTCAGAAATGTACATAGCAAGACACATAGTGATTTAGTGATTATCTTGCAACTATAGAAGCACTACAGATACCACGTGGGTTGAAAAATTCCCAATCTTGCAATTTCACACCACATAACTTGCTATAAACTATGAAAACAGGGATAAAAGTTAAAAATATCACGTATGATGTTTCTAGAGATAAAAAATGTATATAATGAAGGAAAGACAGTCTAGTGTGGAGGTAGGGTAGATATAGTCCCATTGGTTCATGTGTTTGACTGCTTGGCCATAGGGAGTGGCACAATTAGGAGGTATTACCTTTTTGGCATAGGTGTGGCCTTATTGGAAGAAGTGAGTCAATTTGGAGGTGGACTTTGAGGTTATGTAAGTTCAAGCTAAGCCCAGTGTGAAACGTAGTCTCCTTCAGCTGCCTATGGATGAAGATGTAGAACGCTCATTGCCTTCTCTAGTACCCTGTCTGACTCCCATCCTTCCGGCCACAGTGATAATGGACTGAACCTCCAAAACTGTAATCCAGCCCCAATTGAATGTTGTCCGTTATAAGAGTTGTCTTGGTTATGGTGTCTCTTCACAGCAATGAAACACTACGACACTAGATGTGGTGGCAAACACAAGCACTCTGCAAGATGGGGCAGGAGGACTGCGATTCAGAGGCCAAAGAGGCTGTGCAGTGAGGAAAAGGAGACAGAGACGGACAGAGAAAGAAATAGACAGACAGAGACAGAGACAGGCAGAGATAGACAAAGAGAGACAGAAACAATAGAGAAACAGAGACAGAGAGAAACAGAAGAGATGTATTTTATTTTCTCTGTAGCAAGCACAATCCAGTCAGTGTTAAGTTACAAATCAAAGCAATGTTCTGCATTTTTCAGTAGCTAATTCAATCCTATAGAGAGAATTGTTTTGATTTATATTTTAATAGTTCTCTTGAGAGTTGAATCTCTGAAACAGCAGAAATGTTATTAGGGTAATTCCAAACTGAGTAGAGGGATTACTTAAATTCTAGTAAAATTCTGTTCTCTACACATAAATTAAAATGTATGTCAAAGCCAGGGATTCCTGTGGGCTCCTACAAATACTGGAGTAGATGGTTCTCTGTGGGGTCAAACTGGCTTGGGAGATGTAAGTGATTTATTTATTTTCTTATGAAGAAAACCTTCCTGAACAGTGGGAGAATCTAGAATTGAACACGATGTGTTCAATTGGAAAACTGCTGACTAGTCCACCTGTGCAGCCATGCCTGGTTCTCCCAGACAATCAAAGAAATCCTGCTGATTCCTTGAGTGTTCTCTGTCGTACAAGAATTCCCTGACTGATCATTAAATCCCCAGGAATACAAAGTTGGGTAGAGAATGTAGTACACTGTTTTTAACCTTCCTTTTTAAAAAAAGAATATATATATATATATATATATATATATATATATATATATATATATATGTATATATATATATATATATATGTATATATATATATATATATATATATATACGTATATATATATATATATATATATGTATATATATATATATACGTATATATATATATATATATATATATATATACTATGGTGATAGTGAACCAACCTCTACAAATTAACCATCCTTGAGTGAAATAAAACAGTAGCACGTGTTCACCAGCTACAGCACATGGACAGCCCTTGTGTCTGTTTTCCAGAGAATTCACATGAATTAGCTCCTGAAGCAATCATAACATCATGTTTCAATCTTCTGTGCTCAGGACTCTTTCAAAGACTCCCATGTTTATTCAAAACAGGACATTGTATGAACTTGGCGTCTTTATAAAGTGATGTTGCCCATGTTGATGGCTAGTCTGTCCACCTTGATCTTGTGGCATAGACTTTGATTGACATTCATGATGTCTTCCATGTCAAAACCACACTCTGGAAATTTCCAGCTCTAGCTGTTGGTTCTCTTTCACATCCGTTTTCTAGGTGATTTCATGTTTTCAGAGCACAAAATGTACCTCTAGGAAAATAATTGACTCTGGCCCTATTCCAATACTTACTCCAGACAGATCTTGGCAATCTTTAATTAATCTACATATCTGGGCCATAAGATTTTTGAGAAAGCACCATAATCAGGTCTTTTGGGACCTGGGTTATCCTACACATTAAAAGTGAATATTAAAGAAATAGAAAAAAAAATGTGTGAGATGGCTTAGCAGGTAAAGTCACTTACTTATCTCCAAGCTTGAAAAGCTGAACTTGATTCCCAAAACACACAGGGTGAAGAGAACCCAATTCTGGAAACTCATTCTTGGACCTCCAAATCCTCTGCATAGTATGCAGCCCCCAACCCCCCCCCACATACACTAAAATATGCTAGAAATAAAGAAAATGAATAAAATGTGGAGCTGGAGAGATGATTTAACAGTTAAAAGCAAGTGTTGCTCTTTACGATAATTGGGTTTCCAGTACCCATAGCAGATTGATGTTACAAAGGATCTGATACTCTCTTCTCACCTGAGAACCTGTACTCATGCACACCCACACACACACATACACACTGACAAGACACACACACACACACACACACACACACACACCACATACAAACATTCCACAATTTCAAATTTAATCCATTTTAAAAAGGAAATGAATAAAATGATTTAAAAATTATCAGAAATCGCGTGACTGAACAAAGTTGAATAACAATTCCATATTTTTCTATTTCACAAAGTGAATGAATAAATAAGTCTAAAGTAAGCAATCAGATCAACTTAGCAAACAACAAAACTGTAAAGTCCTCCTTTTGTAAAAGGCAATTAGGGGCTGGGGAGGTAACTCAGTGGTTAATGGCAATCGCTGCTCTTGCAGAAGGCCATGGGTTCAGTTCCCAGGATGCACACAATAGCTCGCAGTCATCTGTATCACTTGTTCTAGGACATACAACCCCTTCCTCAGACCTCTGTGGACACCGGGCATCCACGTGGGCACAGGGTACATAGATATCCAAACATATACACATAAAATAGAATTTTTTAAACAATATTCTCAAGTAAAGCAACAAACATCCTGAGATCATTGGAGGGGCCTTCTCATGGTGTAAAGTAAAGATACCTCTCCATCTTCTTAATGTAATTAAATTTCCAGAGACATTGCATGCTTCCTTTTGCAGAAAAATCTTTACATACGTCAGATCCTCTGCCCCATGAGTCACCACTGAAATTTTCACCAGGAAACTCTGCTGCTCCTGGCTCACACCCTCCAGCTCACTGTGTTGTAAGCAGGGCCTCGCAGAGGCTGTGCTGTAAAGCAAAGAGCAGCTAGCCGTCCTCGGAGTTGTGTTGTGTCTTGTTGGATGGAGTTTTATAAGGGAAATTAGCAAGATGATTCCAGCTCACGTTCTAGCAAACAATTTGTCTTATTAATTTTGGTAGGCCCATGTGGATTTACTCTCCAAATCCATGTGCGTGTGTGTGTGTGTGTGTGTGTGTGTGTGTGTGTGTGCATGTGTTCATTATATGCTGAATTCACATCTTCATGAGTACTAGGAAAGCACTCTAATACTGAGCTACACCCCCAGGCCTAGCTAGTACCTTATTGTTCCTCTTCTTACTCTCCCTACAAGTAATTCTAAAACACCTACTTTTTGTTCTTTTAATTATAATTATTTTATCAAGTGCTGACTGTGCTTTCTTCCTGTTCAAATACTCCACTGAATAAAAGGGAAATAAAATTCTTCCCTAATTAGTTTCCACTGGAAGGAAAGAATATGAACAATACAACATAATTCTTAATTAAAGTAATTAAATGAGGAAAATTATTAGAGGAAAACAAGATAAATAAAGAATTAGAAGGATTATCTGGAAGATAAGTAGATAAAAGGGGAGTTGTTCTATTTAATTGATGACTGGGCTGAGTTATGCTCAGTGGTGGAACACTTGCTCAGCATGTGAGAAGACCTGGGTTCACTCTGCAACAGTCTAAGGGAAAATTTGTGTGGGTGCACGTGCAAGTGTGTATGTGTCTGTGTGCATGTGTGTTTATGTGTGTGTGCATGTGTGTGCACATATGTATGCATGTATGTGTGCAGGTGTGTGTGCACATGTGAGGAGATAGATGAGAGAAAATAAGAGAAGTATGTGTGTGTGCGTGTGTGTGTGCATGCATGTGTGCATGTATGTGGGCATGTGTGTGTGTTTATGTGTTGCATAAATTGTATACACACACAAATAAGTAAGTTTCTATGGGTTATTTTGCTTTTAAAAAGTGATGGAAAGTCATTGCCACTAATAGGGATCATATTATATATTACATGCATTCATATACATATATATATATATATATGTATATATATATCTGCACAAACCCTGTACAAGAATGGATCCATCAGCATGTCTTCATGGACTGGGGAGAGGCCCCTGCAGCCTCCCTCTGTCCTTGAGGTAATATTGTGAGTTAAGGGTTGTGGAGGGTGGATGCCATTGTCAGTGCCATAGCCACTGGTAACTTTCCTATGTTCCAATAAGCAATCCCCTTTCCATGGTTAGACAAGATACACTAGTTAAATTCAGTGGATCACATATCAAAAGAAAATGTGAGCATAGGAATCAACTCGGTGGGGAGAGGCTGCCGAGACTGACAGAGAACTGTGGCAGAAATGACTGACATTCAAAACACAAATGTATGAAACTATCCATGAGAAATAATAGGTGTATGTGTGTGTGTGTATCTGTGGAGAGAGATCAGAGAAAATATCAGAAGTGTGTGTGAGTGCATGTGTGACTGCATTTGTGTGGATGTGGGGATGTGCATGTGTGGAGAGAGATGAGAGAAAATAAGAAGTGTGTGAGTGTGTGTGTGTGTGCATGTGTGTGCATATGTGTGCATATGCATGTGTATGTGTGCGTGTGTGCATGTATGGGAGAGAGGAGAGAAAATAAGAGAAGTGTGTGTGTTCATGTGTATGTGCATGCATCTGTGTGTATTTGTGCAGGTGCACGCATGTGTATGTGTGTACATGTTTGTGTACATGCACATATGGAGAGAGATGAGAGAAAATAAGAAGTGTGTGAGTGTGTGTGTGTGTGCATGTGTGTGCATATGTGTGCATATGCATGTGTATGTGTGTGCATATGTGTGCATATGCATGTGTATGTGTGCGTGTGTGCATGTATGGGAGAGAGGAGAGAAAATAAGAGAAGTGTGTGTGTTCATGTGTATGTGCATGCATCTGTGTGTATTTGTGCAGGGGCACGCATGTGTATGTGTGTACATGTTTGTGTACATGCACATATGTAGAGAGATGAGAGAAAAATAAGAGAAGTATGTTGAGAGAGATGAGCGAATATGAGACCTGTGTGTGTGTGTGTGTGTGTGTGTGTGTGTGTAGAGAGAGAGAGAGAGAGAGACAGAGTGACAGAGACAGAGAGACAGAGGGAGAGAGGCGCTATGTGTCTAAATAGGGACACAGCAGGGAGAAGAATGCACAGAAGTGGCACACAGAGAAGCAAACTGGGTTCAGATGCTTTGGGGCCGTGTTAGCCAACGCAGGATACTAGGACTTATTTGAGCAAAAGCAGGAGCCATTGATGAGCCAGGAACAGAAGAACCTGGTTTATACTGTAGAAAGAATACCCTGATGACTGTCCAGTGATTGTGGAGTACAATTAAACCTAGACAAGAGGCAAGAGAATGAACAAGGGTTTTGTGAGAGATCTGGATAGTCATATGGGTATGGCTGCAAGGCAGCCGGGGAGGAATGGAGACGAGGTCATTCTCTGGAAACAATGGTTTTTGGTTTTTTGTTTTGTTTTGTTTTGTTTTTTTTTGGTTTTTGGTTTTTGGTTTTTTGAGACAGGGTTTCTCTATATAGCCTTGGCTATCCTGGAACTCACTCTGTAGACCAGGCTGGCCTCAAACTCAGAAATTCACCTGCCTCTGCCTCCCAAGTGCTGGGATTAAAGGCATTTGCCACTACTGCCCGGCTAATAAGTATGTTTCAAATGTGCTAAAAATGTCCTGATTCTAGCCCCAAGACTCAGTAAGAGATCCACATAAAATCTAGGCACATTTTGGTCAGGAAATTTCTAAAATCACAGAAGTCTATTTTTTTAAAAAAAATTATTTATTTTTATTTATTTTATGTATATGAGTACACTGTAGCTGTACAGAGACTCCAACTTGCTCCTGCCCAAAGATTTGTTTATTGTTATATGTAAGTACACTGGAGCTGTCTTCAGACACACCAGAAGAGGGCTTAAGATCTCATTACGGTTGGTTGAGAGCCACCATGTGGTTGGTGGGACTTGAACTCAGGACCTTCGGAAGAGTAGTCAGTGTTCTTCATCGCTGAGCCATCTCTCCAGCCCAAATCACAGAAGTCTTAACACGTACTTATTTATCACGGATAAAGAAAAGAGAAAAACCTATTCTGTGGGGGAATTTGCCAACTCAGGTTCTGTCTTGAACATTTTGGTGCCCGTGTGAGGTGAAGCATGGAACATTCATTGTTGTGGGTTGTTCTCATAGGAACTGCAACACTCATTTCAAAAGCATTTAACACTTTTTTTTTCTCTATTATAAGAAGACAATCTCAAAATAAATTGGATTACCAGGATAAGAGAAAAGCAATTGAATTTTAGTTATTTTGAAAGGGCAATTGGAAAACATTGTGTTTGGTTCTTTGTTCTGAGTAGGGATGAGACCTTCTACAAAGGATGATGAGGCCCTGCAAGTACTTATATTATTGGACTGAGGTGCAAACTTTCATTCCACTGTATTCCCGCATATTATCTATGAAACTGCAGAGCCTGGTCTTTCTTTCTGCAAATTATGTCTCCTCGGGAGGACAGTTTGACTTGGTGGCAAGCTTTAAATGGAAAGTAGGGAGCAAACAAGCTATGGTAGTTCAGCTGCAAGGTTCTCTTGTTCTTTTATGAAAGGTTCAGCTAGGGCCTAACCACAGGACATCCATTTGCTGCAGCCAGGGTCTCAGTGGTGGTGGTGTGAAGGTTCCCTGGGGGGCAAAAGAAAAAAAAAACCCAACTTATACTCCTTTCTGTGAAGAATATCGCAAAACCTGTGCCAAAAAAAAAGCCTTCTTTAGAATATTTACCAAACCATAGTTTAAAAGAATTCTCAGCCTTTGTCATCCAGTTTCCTTTTACTTTGTATTTATTTATTTCAATTATGTGTACATGATTTAGCATGAATGAGCTACTGCATGCATGTGGAGATCAGAAAGCAATATACAGGAGTCAGTCTCTGGGATTAAACTCAGGTTGCCACACCTGGTAGCCAGTGTCTTTACCTACTAAGCCATCTCTTAAGTCCCAAAGTCATTTTTATACAGTTTTAACTTGCAGCAGGGTTTTATCAGGGCACCTTTTAGCTAAGGAAGGGATCCAAGATTTCAGGTCAGGTCTCTGTTGGAGTGTACAAAGCTTCTGAAGATTTAGACAGTGCCCCATCATCATGCATTCCAGTCTCCTCATGTCTGAAGGGGTACTCAGGGTATTGATAGTGCCTAGTAAAGAGAAGTGTGTTAAAGAAGTAAAATCAATTTTAGGAAAGAGCTTGAAAAGGAAATAAGAAACTAAAGGAATTTGATAACATAGTCTAATATCGAATAATTTAATGCTTACCAAATAAAATCCAATTATTGCTATTTTAACCACAGACATATTAACTGTACCACTAAAATGGAATCTGGAGGTAGAAACTACATGGTGATTTCAGTAAAGTCACAAGTGCTCCATTCTGAGTGGTTCTTAGCATTTCTTCCTTCTTCTGTGACTCAGTTTCTTTGTAGAGATAGCTGGAGAAATGTGACTGATGGCCCTGTCCTTGCTGGTTACATGAAAGTGTAACTTGGTTTTGGGTTTGGTGTGATTGCTGGTTTTCTTTGGATTTGATTTCTATCTAAAAGTTGAACCAGGAACCCCCACACATGCTACGTATGATCATTTGAAGTTTCCTTTTCAGTCTAAGCCAGTGTCCCCCCAAAGCAAACATCATTCTGTGGAGACAGAAGAATCAGTAGGAGTGGGTGATGCCATTCCTGGTCTGGTGGTCCTGGGTTCTATCAGAAAGCAGGCTGAGCAAGCCATGGGGAGCAAGCCAGTAAGCAACACCCTCCATGGCTTTTGCATCAGCTCCTGCCTCCAGGTTCCTGCCCTGTTTGTGTTCCAGTCCTGACTTCCTCTGGTGATGAACAGCAAACAGCAATGTGGGAGTGTGAGCCTAATAAGCCCTTCCTTCCCCAGTTTGCCTTTGGGTCATGGCATTTTGTTATAGCAATAGAAACCATAAGACAAGAAACAACTCTCATCAACTAAGTTATGAATCCCCTTTAAGGACAGGCTCCTCTCTCCTTTGCCTTCTTCAGTATTGGTTTACTGTAAGAATGGCATTGGTCTCTACTTAGCACATAAGTCAGAAATAGAATTTTACATAATGAGCTTATTTCCTATGAGCTGGCTCTGCTGGTCCATGCCTATAATCATAACACTTAGAGGGTAGAGGTAAGAGGATCGTAAGTTCAAGGCCAGTCTTAGTTACACAGTGAGTCTGAAGCTACTTGAGGTTACTTGAGACTACTGCTAGAAGAATATTTTAAATGAGAATGAAAGACAGCAAAAGGAAAAAAAATAAAAGAAAGAAACAACAACAAGATGACCTCCAGCATCCCTTTGTATAGAAATAGAAACTTAATGGCTCCCAACTTGCTCCTTTAGAGTGTGACAGTCTGAATCTTAAAAGGGTTGTTCTGACCAGTCTCAAAGCTCCTGCAGTGTGTTAGTCTCCCTTCAAAACAAACTCTGTGGTATATTTTTTTATGAGTAGCCTCTTACATATGATTGCTTATTAAGCATTTTCTTCTTTGCATTATTGACCATCTTTCAATATGAATAAAGGAAAATGCATCCTGATCATTTGACTTTTCTGCTTCTCCTCTTGCCCTTCAGGGTCTGATAATAAACAGGAAACAGCTCAGGGTATACAGACATGGCTCTGAACGTGTTCTTTCCCTCAAAGGCAGTTCTACAGCGGGTTGAGGAAGCTGGCCTTGCAGCCACAGGAATAACAATCAGATTCTGCAGTCCCCATGGTGCCTCAGGTGTACCTGATTAACCTTGGGAGGTTTCTGGAATTCTTTCTAGAATAATAAAACAAAAGCACATTAGCCAGGCACAAGCTTGCATACTGAACCCAGGGAACAACTCATTTTCTCCTCAACCAGGATGGAAACACCCCAGGGAAGGAATCAGGAAGGCTGCTTTCTACTTCCTGTCAGAAATAACTAAATGTTAGGGCTGGTGAGATGCTTCAGTAAGGAGCTTGCTGCCAATCCTGGCAGTTTGAATGTGATCTCCAGGATTCACATGGCTGGAGAGAATGGACTTCTGCAACTTGTCCTCTGACCTCCACAGGCATATATGTAGGCACACACTTACACACACAGGTAGGCACACACACACACACACACACACATTTACGCATCGACACAGATACACACAGAGACACACAAATACACACACACAAAGACACACACATTCATGCATCGACACACACGAACATACACACATATATTCATGTAACACACATGAACACACACCCAGACACACACGTATACAAACACATTCACGCATAGACACACACAAACACACACACAGATACACATCCATACGTCGACACACATGTACACACACCAGACACATACCCAGACACACACACACAGACACACACACATAGACACACACCCAGACACATGAAGACAGACAGACAGACAGACACACACACACACACACACACACACACACACACACACACACATACACACACACACCACACCACACCACACCACACCACACCACACAGGGACTATGATAGCTTTCCTCATGGAGGAGTTTGACTAAACTTTCAGGGACAGCGTGGAGCATAGTTGCTACATTCATCACAGGAAAAATTCAAAATACTCTTTTTTGTTTTTTAATTAGGTATTTTCTTTATTTACATTTCAAATGTTATCCCCTTTCCACATTTCCCCTCCACAAACCCCCATCCTCTCTCCCCTCTCCCTGCTTATTAACCCACCCACTCAATCTTCCCCACCCTGGCATTCCCCTAAACTGAGGTATCAAGCCTTCACAGGTCCAAGGGCCTCTCCTCTCACTGATGTCCAACAAGGCCATCTTCTGCTACCCTTGCAGCTGGAGCCATGGGTCCCTCCATGTGTACTCTTTAATTGGTGGTTAAGTCCCTGGGAGCTCTGGGGTGATGCTTGGTTCATATTGTTGTTCCTCCTATGGGACTGCAAACCCAGTCAGCTCCTTCAGTCCTTTCTCTAGCTCCTCCATTTGGGACTCTGTGCTCCGTCCAAGGGTTGACTGAGAGCATCTGCCTCTGTATTTGTCAGGCACTGGCATAGCTTCTCAGGAAACAGCTATATCAGGGTCCTGTCAGCAAGCACTTGTTGGCATCCACTAAAAATTAAATCAGTTATCCTTTATAGGCTTTTTGGATGTTGAACCTAACTGACACAAGGCATCCCAATCACCCTGGCCACTAGTAGTGGGTTGAGTAAAGATGGCTCCCATAGGCTCATAGATTTGAATGTTTGGTCACCACGGGTGGCACTATTAGGAGGTGTGGCCTTGTTGGAGGAAGTATGGTACTGGGATTGGGCTTTGAGATTTCAAATGCTCAAGCCAGGTCCAGTGTTTCTCTCTTCTGCTGCCTGTGGATCCAGATGTAGAACTCTCAGGTCCTTCTCCAGCACCATGACTACCTGCATGCTGCCATGCTTCCCACCATAATGACAATGGACTACACGTCTAACTGTAAGCCACCCCAGTTTCATGCTCTCCTTTGTAAGAGTTGGTGTGATCCTGGAGCATCTTCACAGTAACAGACCACTGACTCAAACAACACTTGACACTAATACTTTTGTAGCTAGACAGGTGGCTAGTCAGAAATAGTTTTGTTTGTATGTGTGTGTGTGTGTGTGTGTGTGCATGTATACCAATATATGTGGGTGTTCAAGGAGAACAGAGGAATTCATCAGATCCCCAGGAGATGGAGCAGGTTTGGGTGCTGGGAACCAGACTTGGGGCCTCACTAAGAGCAGCAAAGCTTTATAACCACTAAGCCATCTCCTCAGTCCTCTCTCCCTTACCTTCCTGCTCTAACACCATTTATGCTTCATAATTAAAATCAATAAATAGCAGTTTAATGAAGTATGACTTTACCATATTGACTATTTTAATATATAATATTTATAGGGTTAAATGTTATATGGTTAAATGGCTATATGGTTAAATGTGGGGAATTTTGAATAAGATAAAGAGTTAACATCCTGGCCCTACATTAGAAAGTAGATAGAGTGAAGGGGGGAAAAAAGAGCAAAAGACAAATTCAACTTTAGTTTGCAAACTTATAAAGAAGCAGAATAACAAAGGAAGGTGACCTACCTTAAAGGCAGAGATAGCCTGACAGTCAAAGGCAGAGGAAGATGACAGGTGCGTCCAATGACATTAGGGCTGAAAAGTTCCCGAGGCATTGAGTGAGCATCTAAAATAAATGTGATGCTTGATGGGTTTGATATTCTTCGGAAACCTTTGGGAAAACACTTCAAATAGTTTGCTTTCCAAACCTTTTTCTTGGTAAAGTAAAGAGTGGAGCGTGTCACCAGAAGTCCGAGTGACTTGCCTCCCTCGACAGCTAAGCCAATCTCTATTCATAGAATGGGCATGTTCTTGAGCCTTAGCAATTTATGTTTCTTTTATTCTCAGAACACATATCAGCCCCGCTAGCCTCAGTTCCCGTGCTTGACATATCTGAATGTGATATTGTGGAATAAAGAAGCCTTTCTCTCTCTCCGCATGCACACAAGCTTGCACTTGGGAGTTCTCACTCTAAAGGTTGTGTGCACAGACCCTGGTGTCCACATACATTCACCCTGCATTTACAATAATGAAGTATGGCATCTCCTGCTAATAATATCTCTCTTGGAAAGAATTCATAAAAAAATAACTTGAGGGCTATTACAGAGTTTTGAATATTTTTTTCTCACCATGCAAATTTCCCAATACATGGCAAGACCCAGGTGGGTTATCACCATTTTACAAATTGTTTAAATACAAGTTTGGCTTATTAAAAGTAGTCCAAATCTTTATCATAGTTGTCAGATAAAGGTGAAAGAGGGTAAGGATGGAAACATTCTTACCAAGTTCATGGTATAAGTTACCACTGCAGAATCCTGTCTCAATTATAAACAATACATAAAAGATATCATTTTTTCTCTTTTTTTTTAAATAAGAAATTTTAAGCCATTGTCTGCCTAAGGTATATCTGATAATATTTCCATTAAATGAATCAAATAAATTTCTGCATCTATCTTCAGACACAGGTCATCCTATTTCTTCTATACCTTGATTCTTGTTACAGTAATTGTTAAGTGTTTAAACTTCATGTCATCAAATGATCCTGAAGTGTGATAGTCCTGTCCTTATAACCAGTTTTGTTCTCTTATCTGAGACTTGGCTTTATCCAGGTTAATTCTATGCTGTGAAGAAGCCTTAAGACCCTTTCCTGTTCTAAGAACGAGGGGTTAATTGATATTACAGGGGGGAAAAGGTGTGTGTTTTACCACAGCATTTCATGGTCCTTCGCACTGACCATACTCTTCACTGAGATTACTAATGTCTAATGATGACCCCAATTGTGACCCACGCATACCTGTCCATCTTCTGTAAATGTGATGATCTGGGACTCCCAGTCTAGTTCATAGGAAATCAAGAAGTGATCTTAGCCTATTAACCTACTGTAGGAGGCGAAAGATTGTCTTGCATGACTTAGATTTGAGGGTATTGTACAATCTACTAGTATATAAGGAATGTTAATACCACATTAAATCTGTACTCTCCATTGGACTCCTTATTTATCATATTGACTATATTTAATATAGAGTTATATATGTCTCTTTCTGTGTCTCTGTGTGTGTGTGTGTGTAATAACAATTAATTTTAAAAAAATGAAGCCATGAATTTAAAAGAAAACAAGGAGAGGCTATGTGGAAAGGTTTGAAAAGAGCAAGGGGAAAAAAGAAATGTTAGATTATAATGTCAAAAAATAAAAACTATAATATACTACCCTCTTATCTATTTATCTCCTTTGTTTTATATTCATGGCATGTTACACATACCAATATAAAAGACATAAAAAGGATCATCTTGGCTAATAACTATCGTACACAGAGATATCAAATTATCTGGCTTCAAATCCCTATTTTATACAATGGTTGGCTTTCTTATGGTTTTAAAAATGCCACTGTGTGCCTTTTTCCAAATTTTATAGATTTCATGTAATTTCTTCAAAATTTATTGCATCAGAGCCCTTCATAATGCCAAAATTCTCCAACAGACTGGGAACTGAAAGGCACAGCTAACACCTGTAGCTCTCCATGGAAATCCAGCTTCCATTGCTAAGCTCTCTGGTCTGTGGCAGGATGGTTTCATGATCAGCTCGCTCCCCATAAAGCTCACAGGTCTATCAGTCATCTCGTCATTAAAAAAATACTAAGAAAAATATGACCTTATGTTTATCTCAAATGTTAACGTCACATTTAATTACATAGATAAGAAGTTATATCTGATTCTCCGCTTAATATTAAAAATTCTTATCTAAGTCACGGTGATAAAAGAAAATAACATGTTTTTCTGGTTACTGCCTCATGGACATTTAATTAAGACCAACTCTAAGTATTGGGCTCACGTGCTCACCCTTAGGGAAAACAGAGAGAAGGTCTGTAAGAACAGGGCATTTGACAGGAGAGAAACTGGCCAATGGTATCACATGAAAATGATCAAACAAACAAAATGAGTGTCCGGAAGAGACCTGGGTCCTGGATTGTAATACTAAAGTGAAGACCTGGAGGTGTGTGTGTGTGTGTGTGTGTGTGTGTGTGTGTGTGTGTGTGTGGTTTTGTATTTTTGTTTTTTGGTTTTTTTTTCTTTTGATTTTTGTTTTTTGTTTGGTTTGGTTTGGTCCTAGTTTCCCAGGATTTTAAAAGTCATGTTATTCCATCATCACCATTACTTCCTTGAACATATAACAAAAGCATTTAGACCTCAAAATATTGCCCCTAGTTCTTGACAGTGATCCGAACACGGGCTGGAGTATTTAAGGTACAGACAAGGTAGGTTAAAATGATGTAAAGCCGTGGTCCACCTCCTGTGGCCTGAGGGCTGGCTGGTAATGCCAACATTGAGGCCTGTGTGCTCAACTTGAAAGAACGTGGTCCTTCTCATTAGTCTCCATGAAAAAATATAAAACAATTTAAAACATTTCTTACTAGGTAACGGATAATTAATCTTTCCTCATTCCACTGTATATAAGCGCTCAAGGAATCAGGCCCATCTTGTGGGATATACCCCAGTATCCAATTTCCAGTTTTCTCAGTACAGTGAAAGAACCCACTGTCTACACACTCCTCGTAGCCTTAGGAATAAATTATAGTATGTAGGTCAGACAACTAATGCATGAGAGAAAAAATGGGGAGTATAATATTATTTCCATCTGACATAAATATTTCATTGATTTTTTTGACATTTGGAAAAAAATGAAGTAAATGTTACTTAATGATAACAAAATAAGGCATGTTGGATCCCACATCTTTTTCTATGACTGTTTAGGAAAGGAAGAAGTATGCCTGAGGTACAGACTCTGTGTGTGTGTGTGTGTGTGTGTGTGTGTGTGTGTGTGTGTAACATTTTAGACTGTGTGTGTGCATGCATGCATGTACATGTGTGTATGTTCATTTGTATATGCATGCATGTATATGTTTATATAACATTTCTATTTTTCACTTCTCAATGTAGGTTAAAACTGCATATTTTCTCACTCATTCATGCTTGTTAAATGCATCTGTTCTCGAATACCAATGATAATAATTTTAGAGTAGGCAGCAAACGTGTTTCTATCTTTTTCTCTTGAATATTAATGTACTAAACCTATTGCTAGATCTAAACAACAGATTTAGCACATACTGAAAACATAAAAGCTATGTTTGTATGTCTGCTTATACAAATTTATGTTTATTCAGTAAAAATGATTTGTACATACTTACAGATAGATGGAAGACAAGGAAAAAATTTCTTGTAACCCAACCTAGTTGGATAGAGTGGTGTTTCCTGAACTGACTTTGGGTGGTTATTGATTTTCTTGAAAAAAAAATTAAAAACTAACAATAGTCATTTGAAGTATCTGAGAAACATTAAGTGTTTACAGTCTCTTTGAACAATGTGAACTAGGAATCTACAAAGGATGTATATGACATACAGAGTTCATTATTTAAAACAGTCTGGGGGAAGGGGAAGAAAGACAGAGAGGGAGAATATCATTAATATCATTAACACACATAAAAACATGAATGTGTATTTTTTCTGAGCTGTGAACATAGTTTGGTGGAAAAAGCACTTGTATAACATGTGTAAGGTCCTGACTTAACAGTTTGGTTAAACTTAAGGGATCACACACACAAACATATATCTTTTTTTTGAAGATTTATTTATTATTATATGTAAGTAAACTGTAGCTGTCTTCAGACACTCCAGAAGAGAGTGTCAGATCTCTTTCCTGAAATTTGAACTCAGGACCTTTGGAAAGGCAGTCAGTGCTCTTATCCTCTGAGCCATCTCTCTATCCCCCCAAACATACTCTTATAATTTCAAAGTAATTAAATATATAAAGCAATTATTGAATTGTAGAATTTGTGAGAATCTGTATCTATGCAGAATTAGTGAAACATTTTCCAGAAACCTTCAAAATAACAATCTTTATAATAAATACAAGTTCTCATGAGTCTGTATCTCAGTGTGCTACCTGTCTATTTTAGCAGGAATAGAGATTAAAGCTACACTGTCAGACATAGTGAACTAAAGATACTAATCCTTATAAAGTTTCCTACTTACACTCTCATAGTTGACTAACAGTTGAGAAGCTATTTTTAAATATGGTATCTGCTGAACATTGCCCATGTTTAAATATTAAAATATATGTAGCTGTTGTGTACTTTCTGTACAAGTGGGGAAACATAAAGAAAATTCTGTCTACCTCAGAAAAGGGAAGGACTACGATTTCAATAAATTCCAACATGGTGAAACAAATGTTTTTGAAGGTCAGTTACTCAGCATGGGTGAGAGGGTAACTCACAGTAATATGGATAACACAAATGTAGCTATATCACTGAAAAGCTTACCCCAACATGATTGACATCTCATAAAAGCTATGTCCTTCATCTCCGTACATGACTCGTAAGTATCTGCAAAAGTCTGCACTCCACAGGGATGATTATTGTTTGCATATCCTTGTGGAGGAACTATTGTAAGTTTCAGGAACTTCTGAGACTTGTGAGTTGTTTTTCTCCTGAGTCTTATAAGCTTGTATTTACTTGATGAATGTTATGAGCTTCTCTTCAGGATGGAATATTTCAATTCAGAGGAAATTGTTACATGACAGGAGACATGTTGCCCAAAAGGAAGAGTGCCATGAAATCATGGTAAACTCTTCACAGCCCTTTTCTCAAGTCCCAATTTGTAAAATTAGGTCCTGAACAAGAAGAGAAGAAAAATAAAATGCTAACTTATATCGATTTTTCTAGGGCCCCGAGATTTATTCCTGCCTGCACCATACTGAAAATTTGGGTTACCCCCTAATTTCCTTTTGAACTCTAACCCCAAAGGGTGATGGTGCCATCTTTGGAAGCTTATTAGGGAACAATGGTATAACCATCGTGAATTAAGCTGATGTCTGTGTAAAAGGGTATTTGGAAGCTAGCTGTCCACTTCTCCCATATAAGAAGAGAAGGTAAGATAGCCATTGGCAGGAAAGTGGATCTTCACCAAAGACTGCATAGACCTATGTCTTAATATTTGACTTCTCACATGGCAAGAAGTTTAACATGTACATTCTGCTGTTTATGAACTAACTATTCTCTGCTCTTTGTTAGAACAAACAGACTAAATTATTCTCTCATTCTTCTCCTGTCACTCTGAGTATTGGAAATAATAAACATTTGTGCTACTACTCAAGAGTATGTTCATCTACACATAGAGCAGAGCTTAAAAATGGAGAATAACTGAGAAAGGATAGCTAACTCTCATCACATGAAGACGTCATACTGGACTGAAGGGAATAAAAAACTAAATGAAGTCATTATAAAATTTAACCAACAACACATGTACAGAATGAAGAATCACTGTGATCAAGAAATTATAGATGAACCTTGGTCAGGAAGTTCAAGCATAAAAACAGGAATGCCAAGGTCACTAAGCTCCCTCCAGTAATCATTTATAGCATTGGAAACCTTAAGAGGCAAACTAGTTGAAATAGACAGATTTTCTCAGGAGAAACTTTGGAGTCTTACAAAGCAGATAGAAAGTGTAAGAGAATACAGCAGTGCTCTATGAACCCAATTCCTTTTAAATACAGATTCAGGCATGCGGGGCGGGGGTGGGGCGGGTTGTTCAGTTTGATTTTGATTTTCCTATTATTGCTGTACCACAGATAAAAGTCAACATTTCAGTCATAGGGGAATAAGTAAGTAAGTAAATAAATAAATAAAATCAAAGATCCCACCGACAAATTGTTAATGGTCCAAGAAACTACTAAAACGAATACTCAGGATGTTGTGCCGGCAGAATCCTAAACTGGCTACAGGTGGTTGAAAGGATGTAAGGTGTGGTTGTGTTGGCCCTACACAATTGAATAGCACTCTACAGAAATGAGTGCTGCCAAGTACCTCAATAGAGAGATTTAAGAGGAAACCAGTGTATGGATAAGCTGGCCATTCTTAGTAAAGTACACATTTTTCCTTATTTATTTATATATTATTTATTTACTTATTTATTGAGACCAGGTTTCTATGTGTAGCCTTGGAAGTCCCAGAACACACTCTGTAAACCAGGCTGGCCTCAAACTCTTGAGATGCTCCTGCCGCTGCCTCCTGTGGACTAGGATTAAAGGCATGTGCCACCACACCAAGTCTTTTATTCTCGTGAGATGGGAAATTTTTTTTTTTTTTTTTTTTTTTGGTTTTTCGAGACAGGGTTTCTCTGTATAGCCCTGGCTGTAGACCAGGCTGGCCTCGAACTCAGAAATCCGCCTGCCTCTGCCTCCCAAGTGCTGGGATTAAAGGCGTGCGCCACCACTGCCCGGCTAATGGGAAATTTTTAATCAAAATTTGCAACACTAAGCCCTCAACAGGCAGCATTCAGAAACTTGAAGTATTGGAACTTTAACAATAGGCCGCTAAATAGAACATACTATGATCTAAAAGCCAACTGGGTTTACCATCTTGTACACAGCACCAAGGGTATCAGCTGATGGGAGATAGTCTAGTTAAAAATATGTGGAAAGGAGAAACATCCCACGGGCTGCAGAGCTGCAGGTCAGGGCTGTGACAGAGTGTTCTAGGCTTCGGGGAAGTTTGAGAGGCTTTGACAAGAAGGTAGAAGTGCAGCATTGGAGAACACAAGGCTGATGCTGGGGTCTTCAGCAGTTTCTGTGAAAATGTAGAAGAGGGAGGAGACTGGCACAATTCTGGAGAATCGTATCTGGTGCATCAAGGAAAGGACTGAAATGGAACCTGAACTAATGAGCTTCAAATGTTAATAGGACGGTGACCGAGCCTGAAACCATCCTCAAGTCCACCAGCTAAGTTTCCAAATGCTTCCTATTAGATGAAGTGGAGAGTATCGCAGATGACAACTTCTTTTAATTTTGCTGTGGATGAGTGTGTGTGTGTGTGTGTGTGTGTGTGTGTGTGTGTGTGTGTGTATTCTATATAACATATATATGCTACATATTATATATTATATAACATATATATAACATATATATGTATAATTTCAAGTAAATTAACAGAAATATGCCACAAATTCTTATTTTGGCACTCGCCAATGTAGTCACCCAGAAAGCCCCCATTTTATGACAAAGTACAGAAGGCATGGTCACATTTAAGCCAATGAGAACTGAGAGACATCATCTTAAGTGGAGATAGATATTATTATACACTTAAACATTTTCGTGGTCTTTATTGCAGTGTTGCACAAGACAACTCCTATATGGAGAAGTGCTGAGGCACAGAAGTGAAAACAAACCAAATCAAAGAACGTGAACAACAAGAATAAAATCTTTCAACAGTTAACAGTTCAAACTGAGTCGCCAAGGGGCCAGTTCTCTTAGATTTGAGGATATAAATGCAAACCAAAACAAAACAAAACAAAATAAACAAAAAAAAATACCTACTGTCACCTATGGGTTTATTCCTGGCAACTTGTAAACTTGCAAGCTTTTAAACTTATAAACTTGGATACCTTTCGCTCAGAATGTTATCAAATGTGACTCAAGTCAGGATTAGTGTCTTTAGCATTTCTCATCATTTGTGTTTCCCTCAGCTGTGGCCTCTCACCTATGGAGCCTTCAAACACCTTGTCCAGGTAAGCAAGGTATAAAGCAAACAGGAGTCATAGATGACTGTATGGGAGACCTCTTCAGAACACGCTGAGAATTGACACTTACTTCCCCTTAAAGCGGTGCATCCCCACCATCACCACGCAACCCATGAGAGATGCTGGGACTTCTGAAGAAAGCTGTCGTTAGCAGAGCACCTTGATCCCTCAGCATTAGCTCATCATTACTGAGGTGGGAGCACAGATCTTCCCAGTACACATAATCATCTCTCTGTACAACGGCCAGGTGCTGACTCTCAGGTTGATGTTGCTAAAGTTGAGATTTCAATTACTTTCTCTTTTCTCTGTCAGTCATTCCTCCTGATACACAAATCCATGAGTATAAATGTCTTCTAGTAACAACTATTGAAGTCCAAAATCCCAGGCATGTCCAACCTGCAGCCCCAGGCTCTACACCATACCCAACTTGCTTGCTGCCTTGATCATCTAACTCTTTATAACATGCATAAGGTGAAAGGGCAAGACAGTACCCAGGTCCCTCCATTTGATGTTATGTAGATGCCTGTCCCAGAGAGTGTCTCTATTAGGAGGTATGGCCTTGTTAGAGTAGGTGTGTAACTGTGGATGTGGGTTTAAAACCCTCACCCTGACTGCCTGGGAGTCAGTACTCTGCTAGAAGACTTCAGATGAAGATGTAGAATCTCAGCTCCTCCTCCACCATGCCTGTTTGGATGCTGCCATGTTCCCACCTTGGTGATAATGGACTGAACCTCTGAAGATGTAAGCCATCCCCAATTAAATGTCGTCCTTATAAGAGTTGCCTTGAACATGGTGTCTGTTCACAGCAGTGAAATCCTAAGACACTCTATCTTGTATTCTTGCTAAGGTCATTTCAAGTTTAATTAGAGTTTGATGTCCTTGATATGGAATCCCATGGAAAATTGTTCAAATCTCATCTAGAAACCCTAGGTCAAAATGCCCCAGCTAATTTATCTTAGATTCTGTTAAACTGCCTCCTTTTACCAAAACCTCTAGGTGAAGGGGGAGATACTAGAGTGTGGTATTTTTCTATAAAAGCCTCTTGCTCTAAATGCCCAGGGCTATTCTTGAGTTCCAGAATACCTAAGCATAGCCCCAGTTGGCTGGACTCATTATTTTTCCTTCAGTTGTAGAACATTTAGGTTAATTCTATTTCTAGCTATAATAAAGAGGTGAGCAATGAACATGGCTGAACAAGTATGTGTGGAATATGATGTCTAGTCCTAGGGGAATATGTGAAGCAATGGTTTAGCTGAGTCATATGGTAGATTGACTTTTAGCTTTTGAGAATTCTTCACACTGATTTCCATAGCCACATCGTGTATCAATGAACACCATGACTGACTTCTTATCGTTCCAATCATGAATAATATTGCAATAAACATGGTTATACTGTTGTCTTCGTGAAAGATGTGCCATATTTAAGGCTAAATTTTATTTCATAGTATATAAATGTGACATTTTATGTGTGCATCCACATATTAATGGACAAAATGTTCCATGTCATGCTTATTATAATGTCGTAATGAAGTTGAGTGTGCAGATATCTATCTATCATCTATATCTATATCTGTATCTATAGATATAGATATAGATAGATACAGATATAGATATAGATAAATACAGATATAGATATAGATGATAGATAGATATAGATATATATCATTGATGATATATAGATTTTTACTTCCTTTGGATATATATTCAGTGGTGAACTGCTGATTCATAGCTTAGTTGTTTGAGAAACCTTCACAATATTTTCCAAACCAAACATGATAATCTACATAATCAGCAACATCTAAACAAGGACTCCCTTACTCATGCTATATATCAACTGGTATCTTTTATTTTTTGATAGTAGTCATTCTTACAGGTTGATAGTAATCTAGTATTATGGTGCTGATTTAAGTTTCCGTGATGAACAATACTGTTCATATATTCAGGGTCCATACTTTCATGTCTGTAGGTGTTTTTGTTTGTTTGTTTGTTTGGATTTTTTGAGACAGGGTTTCTCTGTGTGGCCCTGGCTGTCTTGGAACTCACTCTGTAGACCAGGCTGGCCTTGAACTCAGAAATGCACCTGCCTCTGTCTCCCAAGTGCTGAGATTAAAGGTGTGCACCACCACTGCCCAGCTCTAAATCTTCTTTAATACTTCCCGCAACAACTAAATCTTCTTTGGAGAAACAATGACTTAGTTGCTGTTGCAGGAAGTTTTAAAAAAGACTGAGGTGCTACGGGAGCCGCGGGTTATCGTGCAGACATGGCCAAGTCCAAGAACCACACCACACACAACCAGTCCTGCAAATGGCACAGAAATGGCATCAAGAAACCCCGGTCACAAAGATACAAATCTCTTAAGGCGGTTGACCCCAAGTTCCTGAGGAACATGCGCTTTACCAAGAAACACAAGAAAGGCCTGAAGAAAATGCAGGCCAATAATCCAAAGGCAGCGAGTGCCTGAATAGAGACTATCAAGGCCCTTGTGAAGCCTCAGGCCATGAAGCCCAAGATGCCAAAGGGTCCCAGCCACAAACTCAGCCATCTGGTTTTCATCGCTCACCCCAAGCTTGGGAAGCTGATTCGAAGCTACACGGCCAAGGGGCGTAGGCTCTGTCAGCCAAAGCTCAGGTCCAAACCAAAGCAGAGGCCACCGCTCCAGCTAAGGCCCAGGCTTCAGCTCCAGCTCAGGCTCCCAAAAGTGCCCAGACCCCTGTGAAGGCTCCATAGAAAAGGCTCCTCCATTGTTGAGACAGATGGACTGCTGTGACACACCTATTCACACACTGTGTGCAGATGACCAGTGTCTTATGCTGTTTTTACAAATAAACTTGAGGCAAGAAAAAAAGAAAAAAGACCATTGGTATATTCCCTCGCTAGTGCCGGCAAGGTAATGAATGATGATCCACAGACCTCACACCCGGCCAAAGGGCTCCTGCTTGCCCGCCAATGGATTCTCAAACTCTCCGCTGGTTAGGCCCACGTTCCTATGGTTTGCCAACCTGCCCACTTTCCAGCCCTGCTCGGCCAACTCTCCGGCGGAAGGGTCCCACGAGTTCATCTTACTTACACACAACGCCCACACATCCCACGGTCTGCCAGTTCACCACCCAGTTACCCAGTAGAAGCATGACTCTTAATGCTTGATTAGTTAGCCAATTAGATTTATGCATATTTAAAATCACAGTTACAAGATGCCAATATAATAATTTCAGAGCCAATGGATAATGATACAAGCTTTATCCCAATATCGTAACCTTTTGATAAGGTTCTCTTGCATTGCCCCTCCCTCTGCCACTCCTAGCTCTGCCCCATTACTCACTATACAATCACAGGCCCTCTATACATTGATGTACGTGTACAGGGAAAAATCCTGCAACAAATTGCTTTGCTCATTTTTCCACAAAGGTGTTTAGTATTTTATTGTCGCGTTTCAGACACACGCCTGTTCCGCCTGGATGTGTTCCAGCTCATCCCATTATCTTCTCTTCACCTTGCTCATCACGCCTACCACCTTCCATAACTTTTTTGTTTGCTACACAATAATTTGGCTAAAGTTTGCTCCCCCACCCCACCTTTCTTCCTCCTAGTAGTTTTGCATTCATAACTCACATTTGCTTCTTTATGACGGGATTATTGCTCTTGCTTTGAGAAATGGTTCCCTTGTTTCTTCATCAGTGAACATCCAGGTGTCATGGCACCCCACACCGAAAGAGCCTGACTCTCTTCATCATACATTTCTCACACTGTTAGAGAAATGCGCTTGCCTATAACTGGTTGGATGTATGTCTAGGGTCTGTATCCGGTTCAATTGTGCTCATTTACTTTTCATTGTATTTATATTTGTGTGTGTATGTGTACATGAGTTCAGGTGTTGCCAAGACTAAAGAATGGGATCTCCCCAGAGATGGAGTTATAGAGATGGTTGTAAACTAGCCACTTGGGTTTAGAGAACCAAACTCAGGTCTTATGTATGATAGGGACATGGTCCTAACCACTGAGCAATCCTTGAATTGATGTTTCTGCCAGGGGATTAGTGCTGGAGGGTCCTACTCCATGCTCTGACTGACATTCCCACTTTACAGCCTTAAAAGACTTAGACAGTGATGTCCGGGATCTTTTTCGTGTGGTTGCTGGAGCAGCAGAGATGCTTTCTTCCTATGCCAAGAACGTTTCATGACTTTACTATTTTATTTCCAACAAAAGCATCTTTAGCACATTTTAAAATAGATAATTATTTATTTATTTAATTTGTGAGTGTGTGTGTGTGTGTAGGGGTAGGGGTCCTGAAAGTACTACGTTGTGTAGTTGGAGGTCAGAGAATAACTTGTAGCTGTTGGTTATCTCCTTCTATCATATGAGTCAGGGGTTCAAACTCAAGTTGCCTAGCTTGTCAGCAAGTATCATTACCCAGTGACTCATCTCCCCAGCTCAGATGCAAGAACATTAGGTTATAAACTCTCTTACATCTTTATACATTGAAGACATCAAACTGAAACACTGGTAAAAATTCCTCCTGTGTTTTGTTACCTACATAATTCATAGCTACATTTTTGTAACCTGGTTTTCACTATGTTCAATTGAGCTCTACGGAGTTTCTTTAACAGGGTGGGTGTTACTTGTGTGAGGCTTTTAGATTGTATTATTATTATTACTTGAATTATTTCTAGTGTCTAACCTATCCTATCTAAACCTATTAAATTAAGTAATATCTCTGCTAAAACCTTAACGTCTCAGAGAAATAACCTGAGGTTAGGTTAATGCGTGTTCTCATCTTCTTGTCCCCCTATCCTTGCGATTCTAATGTCCTGAACACCAAAATTAACTACTGCTAGCTCCTCCCATTATAAGATTGGATTTATGACAGTGTGGATGGCAGTTTATTTTGAGTCCCAGAGCTGTGCTGTCAAAAAGGAAACCTCCCTTAAATATATGTGGACAGCCTTGCTAGCAGCTCAGTGCAGTGCAAGTCGGTATAATAATGAATATATTCCAATAGCTTAGTTATGTGTAGAAGGTTGGCACATAGCAAACTTTATGAAAAATTACATACTTTGTCTTGGAGACTTCTTAGAATTCCATGCAATCAACAGGTGTAATGTATTGAGGATTTTAAATTTGGGGACCCCTGCAGTGGGTTTATTTCACAATATTAGTTTTCCAATAAACAGTTTTCAATATCCCATCCCAGGGTTTCAGAACTACATGAGCTAGCGTTTTTAAAGAAGGAAAATAAAACTTAAAGTTTCATTATTCAAAAATGTACCATGGAGCTTTTACATCAAATTCTCCCTTTCAATATTCTTTTCCACTGGCTTTAGCTTCATGTATGTGGGCAGCTGAGTTATTTGAAGTCTGTGATTCTGTTTGCATAATTTTCATAATGGAATAAATAAAACCGTGTTTTCAAACTGTCAAAAAAATGTCCCAAATAGACAGGTGAGATGCATCTGACAACGTCCTCCAGCAGAAGTGTCTCAAGAATGCTTGCCTCATGTGTGGGGAGTGGGTCCTGTGAACGGATGACTGCCTTCAGAGTCAAGATTCTTTGGAAAGCACTAAAATCCCAGTTCTTCTTAGACCCTTAAGATGAGAAATGCTACAACTACATAGTTACATATCTAGTGCAGACATATACTGTGGTAAATCCATCTTCTGTTTGTCCAGATGCTGAGTTGAAAGGACTCTGAGAAGCTACCAGATGTATACAGTGACATATAATAGAGGCAGACGGTGTTCTTGTACCTCTGTAATACATACATGTACATATGTCACTACGCCGTGCATATCATACATAGCTAGGAACAAACGGTGGCACAATTTCCAAACTATCACAGCCAATAAGACCTGTAGCCCTATTAGGGTATGAGGAATAAAGAGACAGCTGATCAGCTAGTGTAGCTAAAGAAGAGTTCTTTTAAAAAGAGTTTTTATGGCCAAAGAAATAAATCATAATGAGCAAATGCTTGAGCCAGAACCCCAGTGACCTACCATTGTAGAGGTCGCAAGGTCCTTTTGCTCATGGATAATCACTACGGAAGCCAGAAATGTTAAATACATGGGGCTATCTCTTAGGTAGAAGACTAGAACACACCAGATCCTCCACTAAGCCCTTAAGTCAGAGAAGCCGTTTATGGAAGAAGTTACATGTATTTTGCAAAGAAGTTCCAATATAGTAACACCTTAGGCTTCCTTGTGATAAATATCATCAGAAAACTTGTTTTTATATTGTAGTGTATTTAAATATGCCTAAAATAAAGTACCTTGGGTCAGGCTCCAGAAATTTGAACTAGCACAGGCTACTGGGCTGCAGTGAACCATATTTCTTTCTTGCCACATGCAAGCCATTACCACGCTGGCCTGTGTGTTTGCAAATACTCCCATATGCAATCTCTGAAACATGCACACGAAAAAAGCCAGCTGCGCTGGAAAGTATCTGTAATCTCAATAGTCCTGTGATAAGATGTAAGGAAGATACAGGGAATTAGGCCAAAGTCTCACAAGTACAGTTAAACTCTAGCAAAACCAAGAGAGACCCTGCCACACCAAGGGGTAAGCCAAGAGCTAACTCCCTAAAGCTGTCTTCAGATCTGAACATACAAGGTGTGATACACACACATACACACAGTAATAAAGCAATTAAAACTTCCAAACATTTTTAAGCACTTACTAAAGCAAACAGTAGGTGGTTGCTTTTATGAATATTCTTTGTTCATGCTATGGAATTATTTTCTATTTGATTCTTTTTAAAAACAGAAAATTAAAGCTGGGTGGTACAGTGATTATTTAGCATGCAGAAGCTTCTGGGTTTGATCCCCTATACTGTTTGAAGCATTTAATTAATTAATAATAAATTATTGTTCAGAGAACAGAGGTGACTTCTAAAATCATACACTTGGAAAAATGATGTGATCCTTAGTATCAAAAATCATCACTAAGTTTATTACAGCATCTATCTATGGTGATGATCCTTATGTATGAACAAGTAGGAAATTTAAAATGTTGAATCAGAACACTTAACATGAAATTATAAATTCAATACAACTAATAGCTTCATAAAATCTTTCCTAAGAAGCCTAACATCTTAATCCCTTAAGGTCTCTGAGCCTGAATGTAAGATAGGAAGCTCTTTAATTCATTTTCAGTCATTAAACACACTAATTGTAAGCTTTGTATGTGTCAGACACCCAGCAGGATTCTGAAGATTAATTTATTTCAAACGTTTTAGATTCTTCATGCTGTAAGGCAGATTTAATGGTCTATGAAGTCATTCATTCTAAAACGATCCTGCATCCCTACTGTGTGTCAGATACTATAGTAGAAATGGTGGAAAGGGCTAAGTATTGATTATTATTATTATCTAGATTATAGTGAGAAAAGACAGATTTAAAAAGCAGTAACAATCTAATTAGTATGAAATTATATTTGTCTTGAAGGGATTCAACAGGTCTGGAGAAAGCAGCAGCGTTGAGTTCATATTTTCTGTGACATTTCCTATCCAGTGCTAATAGAGTTGTCAGGGAAAGCCCATTGTGGGCAGACAGGGTATCCATTGAGTTCCACCCTGTGCTGGATAAAGTTGCTGAGAATTCAGCTTTCTTTAAACAGTAGAGTCTCTTGGGAGTTGCTGAGGGGATGCCATTACTCCCCACTATGTGTACATGGGTCAGACCTGACAGTTTATACTAATGTGGCAAACTCATAAGGTGCTTCGGGAAGAGTCTGCTGATAATCTATACCATCTAAGTGACTAGAGGTGAGTTCCATGTAATCCTGAAGGCAAACAGTGGGGATGGAAAATTTGAGCTTGGTTGTGTGGAGTCAGTCAGACCTAAACAATGAGTCTTAAAAGAGAGCAAAAACATTCCCCTTGTTTCTCTCTTCTCGAAACCAACCACAAGACTGGCAGAGGCAATAATGGCCTGGGGCCAGATCTTTGGGGGAGCTTCAGATCCTAAGAACGTAGGCCTTCCCACTCTAAGGTGCTATTGTTATCAGCCCCAAGGCTACTGTGTGCTCAATCTCTGGCAACCTTGAGACGTCCTGTGTTTCAGTTGTGCAACACGACTTGATTAGCCTCCTGCTGACTTCATCCCATTCTGTGATCATTTCTGCTGACTTAGTCCCATTTTCCCCCAAATAGTGTATAACAGCTTCTTAATAAACAAGACATAGCTTGTGCAAGACCTCTTGATCTCACCTATTCTGTCTTCCCTGTCTCTTATCTCCTGGACCTTCCTCCTTAGGACTGAAGAACAACTTGCTGGTCCAAATCACCTCAGTTCTTGCAAACATCTCAGGTTGGAAACTGCTGTGTGCATTCTCACAGATAAGTACCACCAGGCTCATACCCTGATAATAGTGGGAGTTCTGTTTGAAACCTTCTCTGGAATTAACCTATGTTCATGGTCCTTTGGTTCTAAATTGCATATGCTTCTTGAAGCAAACCATATTGGTGGGAAAATAGCTTTCCATAGAGTTTTGAGAAATCATCTTCACCAGGGAAGAGCACAGCAATAGATTATCCAATTCCAAATGCTCAGCCCTGGAAGGATTCAGTTATATTTAGGAATAGGTGTGTGTGTGTGTGTGTTTGTGTGTGTGTGTGTGTGTGCATGTATATACATATACACATATGCATGCAAGGAAAAATAATGGAAAAATAATGAAAAAGAGGCCATGAAGAAAAAGGAAAAATGTAATTATATTATCGTCTCAAAAGTGAAATTGTATTCTTTTTATTACAAATAAGTATTTTTGAGCATTTTTTTACTAAATTTAATTTAAAAATAAGTTTTGAATGTCCTATGACTCAAAAATATTATATTACTCAAAAGTAAAATTATAACCAGAAAGAAAAAGGTAGAAATGTGATTATATTATAATTTCAAAAGTAAAAATAAACAATTAAATAATATGATGGTGATTTGTGGAACACCCCATTCCAAACTGAACTTGTTTGCTAGAAAGGGAATATCTCTTTCCTCTACTTTTTTACTGATTTATTAACTGTGGTTGGTATCAAATATCTGGTCTTAGAAGTTTGAGAGCAGTTTTTCTCAAGTATTTTTGGCCCACCTCTGAGAAAAAGGTTGTGAATGTGGGTGGGATTTAGATATGATTCATAAATGGCTATAATGAGAAAAAACAATTATTAATATAGAAACTGAGTCTGTTGTGTCTACTTTAATCAAAACTAGAGAGTGTCTAGAGGGATCTCATACTTGAATACTTGATACCATCATGAAAGACAGCCAGAAGAACAAGCTTGCACAGAACATGACCCCCAGCAGGTGACTGTTCAATAGTGAACCGTTCTGTTCACCCATGGCTGAGGCTTCTCGTTTGCTGTTCATCTCTGTGGCCAGTGGCTATTGCATGAAAACATCTGCCACAGTCCTCCTCACTTCCTGCCCACCTCAGTCTTCCTCACTTCCTGCCCACCTCAGTCTTCCTCACTTCCGTCCACCTCAGTCTTCCTCTCTTCTGCCCACCTCAATCTTCCTCACTTCTGCCCACCTCAGTCTTCCTCTCTTCTGCCCACCTCAGTCTTCCTCTCTTCCGCCTGCCTCAGTCTTCTTCACTTCCTGCCCGCCTCAGTCTTCTCTCTTCCACCTCAGTCTCCTTGAACACAGGTGTGGTACATGGCAACAGGTGTATTCCCTGAGGCCTCTCCTAATCCCAGATAAATATTATTCTTTGAAGAATCTCTATTTGATTTCTAAAACTTAGGTTGGTTCAGGAAGAAGCAAAGGAGAAAGACCAAGTTTGCATAACAATCACTCAAATACAAAAATTATGCACGGATGATTATACATTTATATTCAGCTCAGGGTGAGCATGAACCACTGTTATGACAACTGCTGTAACTTTTCCTTTGCAAGATTTGATTCTTCAGACCCTGCAATGAACTACTCGCGGCTCAGATGCAATTTGTGCTTCCTAGGTGAAGCCGGGTAAAAAGATTAGAGACAAAGGGAAGCAAAAAATACGAATCAGAGAGGGTAGAGAGATTGTGATTCTGTGGGCTGTCATCACTTTGATCAGGAAGAATGGAGTGAAAAGGGGAAATTCAGCCTGCCGTTTGTCACAATGTGGCAAAAAGTAATCAAGTCACAAGTTTAGCTTTGACAAACCCTGGATTCTGATAGACACAATTTACTTCAGCACACATTGGGTTTAACATTGCCCTGTATTTACATGTAAGTTAACTTCTGTCTACCAGCTAGGTAATTGTTAACTTTTAAACCACACTAATCAGAAAGTCAGGGATTGAATGCGGGTAAATTAGCATTTTTAAAAAGCACAGTCACTTTTCTGGTTTCAGAAAAAAAAAAACTAGGCAGGCATTTGAAATACTGATATTTAAAGTTGTGCTAAAAGGCTTCATAGGAAGGATAAATAAATTTGCCAATAATTGTAATTTTTGAAATGAGTAGTGTTTGTGATAAATGGCTATAAAGTTTATGAAAGTGAGATGATGCTTTGACGAATCACGTCTTACAATCTGATGAACTCAGAATCCTACCATTCTCAGAATAACATTGTAAATCTAGCCATATTGTCCTCAGAATTATTCTTTAGAAAACTCTATAGACAGAATGTCACTGCGTTCACGCTTCATAGGAAGATTATAGGAAATGTCTGAGCCCCCAAAATAACAGAGAATAGAACTGTGAGGAGCAGCAGTGAACATATGTATATGTGCACCACACATATAAAGGTATGTACCATTCAGGAATGCTTTGGTTAGTAACACACTGCACATACAAGGGTGATCCTGTGAGTTATAATGGAGATTTAAAAAAGTTTCCATTACCCAATAATATTGTGGTGACCAGAAAATCTCAATATAACATATTGCTCATGTGTTTGCAGTGCTTGTAGTCTCAATTAATTACATTTGCCATTGGTTGAATAAAAGTATGGGATTAAAAGGACAGTCAACTGTACATTAATGCTTGAGGAGGAGTGTAAGTACCAAGTATTGCATGTACTTATATAGTAAGGCTAACAAATGATCATGTCACGGGTCAATATATTGTCCCAATTTGCTTTTGGCTGCTGTGATAAACATCAATTTAGCATAGGAGGGGGTTTGTTTCTGCCTACAGGTTATATAGTCCACCATCAACTAAAGCCAGGGCCAGAGTTCAAGGCAGGAACTTGGAGACAGGAACTGCAGCAGAGACCTTGGAGGAAAACTGCTTACTCCCTTAATCTCCACCTTGTTCAAACTACTTTATTATACACCCCAAGACCACCTGCTTATGCATCTCCTACAGTGATCTGGGTCCTCTCATATCAATTAGCAATTAAGGAAATATGGGTAATCACATGAGGGCAACTAATTGGTTGATGTTTCCTCTTCCCAGTTGACTCTGGGTTTGTGTCAAGTTGACAACTGAAGTCAACTATGACATATACCTAGTAATAATTTCACCACCCCTTTTACACTATACCCCTGTACCCCCTTTCCTTAAAAAAGTGTGTTCACATTGTAAGGCAATGTGTTGACTCATGTGCATTTCATGTCCGTGGCTTTCTTGATGATACAAAAAATCCACAGTGCCACTCTTATATAGCGGATCATTCTCTGTAGCTAGCATCATACCACAAACGTGCCCACCATATTCCCTTGTTGATGTTACTCACATTAGCTAGTTAAGATTCTAAAACAGAATTATTTGGCTTCTAGCGCATATCATTGCATCTTTGCATTCAAAATGTGCTCCCTAGCATCCTTGCCACGTATCCATGGCTTCCATTCCTTCATGTTTAATTAGCTGGTAGTGATATATGGAGACTTAGTTCAATTCTACTTTTTGTGGATATCTGGAATGCTATTTTTCCTGAGATCAGTATTAAATCAGAAGACAGGTAACACTGTGTTTCCATCTTCTAATAATGTTAACTGTGACGTGAATTATGCTAAATAATGAGTAAATCTATTCATTTAAATCTTCCATTAAAGAGTTCCATAGAGACATCTCTCCTAATGTTTCAGCAACCACTGACTGTCATTTGCTAGCTCCATTATTTCATTAAGTGAAAGACGTATTTATCATTTGTCAATGATCATTTAACATTAGCTTATTTCAAAAAAAAAAAGAACAAAGAACTGGGCTGGTTTCTAAGGACTATGCACACGGGTAAACACTATAATTTTAATTACTAGCAGACTTCACAGCCCTACATTAGTGGAATTTTTTTTCTTTTGATAATGTAATGGAGTTTGAGTTACTTTTTAATGACCTTACACAATCATCTCTTCCCATTAGAGAGCGGGAGCCTTTGTTGTAGTTCTTTATGCATTCATAATGCAATCTGTGCTTTGAAAGTAATTTATATTTTGCCTTTCATTATCTAGTTATGCTATTGTAAGTCTTTCATGCAGGAGGAAAAAAAATGGAACTAGATAAGCCAACAAATCAGAGAGTAGCTTGCATTTCAGTTGAGGTGCATGCCAAAATTAAAATGAGAGCAACATTGCAGAATAGCTTTCAATTAGTGATAATTTGCAAATAAAATGATGCATATTTCTATCATTAAGTTAATAACGGAATTTCAGAAGTTCTCTTAGATGGGAACACAGTGAAATCATGATCTGAATGGGAGAACTTAGCGTTCAAAGCAGAAGACCATTTGAGGCAGAAAACGTGCCAAGAGCTAAAGAAGTGAGTTTCAGTTTTGAACACTTGGAAAAAGGCCACAGTAGTGGCTACAGAACATGTCGAAGAATGAAATTGCCTATCATATAAGAAGGTAATGTCCTCATACCACCCATTTTACAATGGAGGTAACGATCAGGAATCTGGGTTTCATTTGATTTTTCTTCAAAAGCATTTGTGTGTTGTAAGACATGGCAACATAGAATTAACTTGGTGTGTGGTTAAGACATCAAGGCAAGGCTGGGAATTTAGCTCAGTGCTAGAGAACTGCCACAGCATTGACAAGGCCAGGACTCCACATTAACAGGAGCCGAGAGAGGAAGAACAGTAAGAACTATGATGACTAACTAAGAAGCCATTTGCTTTCTGTTGCTGCAATAAAACACCAACAAAAGGCAACCTGGGAGAGGAAAGGCTTTATTAGGCTTCGACGTTATCAAATATGATCCAGAGAAGCAAAAGCGAAACCTCAGGGTAGGAAGCTGGAGATAAGAAATGAAACAGAGACAATGAAAGGATGCACTTACTAACTTACTTCCCCTGGTTTACCAGCTGGTTAACACTTTCATACAGCCCTTATCCATCTGCCTATAGAAGGCACAGCCCATTGTGGTAGGGCCCACCTTCACTTCTTAGCAATTACAAAAATACCTCACATAAATGTGCACAGGCCAATCTGATGGAGTCAGCTCCTCGACTGAGGTGCCCTGTACACAATCATCTAGTTTGTGTCAAGTTGAAACCAGGGCAAGTACTTATACAAGCAACTGAGTGAGACCTGTGCCATTAACAAGACAGGATTAAACTAGTTCAAACAGCCTTGTAGGGACTTGGTTTGCCCTAATAACATTGTTATTTCCATGATACTAAAAATTGAGCTCTCAGTAAGTCATTAGATATTTCCACTGGAATCCTGAAACTTAAGGGAGAGGTCATCCATTAAGACAAATTTTGGGTTCATCATTGGGAAATTTGAATATAAAACAATGTCTAGAAAGGTAGTATTGTAGAAAAGAGCAAACAATAAATTTCCAACCCTGGTGCAATACAACACTGGAGGAAACACCAAGGAACCCTTGGAAGAGGCTATTGGTAAGACTGGTAAGACTACAAATTGGTAAGCTGAGATCATAAAACTGATGGAGAAGCTGACAGAAGAGGCTGTGCTGGTGACTTCAACAAAGGACAATTCATTGGGGAAAGATTTATAAAATATCACAATTTAAAGTCATTCACAAAATGTACTGAGAAAGTGATGTATAGTATGGGATAGTACAGACAATAGAAAAATCAGTGAGCAGTGTGGTTATAGAACATGAGGTAAAAGGCTACAGAGCTGAAGGGTGCTCTGAGCAAGGGCTTGGCCTTTGGAGCATTTATTCTGTACTGGCCTCAAATAGGATGCAAAATGACACACATGTGGAATACCGTATGGTCACTGATTAATATCTCTATTCTGTAGTGTTATCATCTACAAAATGATCATAATGTTACATGACTGAGTGGGATGTTTGTCGATGAACTTCAAGATTGGTGTGTGTGTGTGTGTGTGTGTGGTGTATGTGTGTGACTCTGTGTGTAAGTGTGTGTTAGAGAGCATGTGTGGGTGTGTGTGTGTGTGTGAGAGAGAGAGAGAGAGAGAGAGAGAGAGAGCATGTGTGTGTGTAAAAAAGCATGTGTGTGTGTGTGTGTGTGTGTGTGTGTGTGTGTGTGTGTGTGGTGTCATGTGCCACAAACTATATTTCATTCAGGAGACATCACAAATGCCAGCCCCATGATATTCTATCAAATAGTAGCACCTTGGTCTTTGTAAGTACACTCTGCAATGTTCATGCAACACAAAACTGCCTGTCTAAGGGTGTGTGTGTGTTTGTGTGCTGTATGTATATTGTATATACATTGTCCTGGGTAGTTTTATGATGTTTGACACAAGCTAGGGCCATTTGGAAAGAAGAGACCTTCATGAAAAAATGTCTTCATAGAATATGCCAATAGGCTAGTCTGCAGGGTATTTTCCTGATTGATGGGGGAGAGCCCAGGTCCCTGTGGGTGGTACCAGCCATGGGATGGTGGTCCTGGGTGCTATAAAAATGATAGGATGCACAAGCCATGGGAACAAGGAGCATTCCTCCATGACTTCTTCTTTAGTCCCTGCCTTGAGTTCCTGTCCTGAATTCCTTCACTGATGCAATGACCTAATCTCTTTCCTCCCCAAGTTGTTCATCGTCATGGTAATTCATCACAGTACAGAAACCCTAAGTTGTACATAAATATATATGATGTCTATATGTGTATGTTTTGTGTACTTATGTTTATGTTTATGTGTTATGTACATATGTTTTATGTACATATGTGTATGTTTATGTGTAAGCATGTAGTATGTATATGTAGCAAGTATACATGCTTATGTATTTAGGTATATGTTTGTGCTGTTTATACAGGCTTATATGTACACGTGTGTGGTGTATATATGCTTATGTGTATATTGTGTGAGATATATATATATATATATATATGCTTATGTGTATATGTGGTGTATGTATGTTGTATGGTGTGTATATTTGCTTATGGGTATATGTGTGTGGTGCATATATATGCTTGTGTGTGTGGTATGTATATATGCATATGTGTGTATGTATATAGTGTTTATATATGCTTATTTGTATATGTGTATGGTGTGAATATATGCTTATGTGTGTATGTGTATGGTGTGAATATATGCTTATGTGTGTATGTGTATGGTGTGAATATATGATTATGTGTGTGTATGGTGTGGATATATGTCTGTGTGTGTATGTGTATGTGAGAGGCTTCCACTGGATATACTCACTGATTTTTATTTCTACTTACACTATAGTCTTCTTTTTTAAAAGTCCCACAATGATTGTTACAAGAATCTTTTCAAGAGCTGTTTTTAAAGTCTTTGTAAGGAAGAGAGATCTGTACTTAAATGTAGAGAATCACAAGTCAGACAGTCCTAAATAAATGGTTTCACTTTTCAGATACTATCATGGCTGAGAAAAGAAGAGATGGGAAAATGGAAGATCTTGGTAAAGTGTAAAAATTGGCACATTCCAGGTGGGTAAATCCTGGAGCAGAGTGGCTGCACTAAGTCATATTTTCCTATATCCTTAAAACTTGCTAAGAGAGTAGACCATAAATATTTTAACCTCATGTACAGAAACTATGAAACAACAGATGTATTATAGAAATCATTTAAAAAGGAATTTATATATGTCAAATAATGATGTTTTACAACTTAAATATATACTGGTTCAACCCTTATTCACCAATTACACCTCCATAAAGCTGGGGGAATATTATTATACTGTTTAGCCACAAGAACTCAGAGACCTTCATTTGCTTATGTGCGTAGAGAATGAGCAGAGAGAAACTTGGTTAGATTTCTACTGACTTTTTCAACATTCCTTTATTATGAAACTTCTAAGACATTGAATTTCCAATTTCTCTCATTTTCTCAGGGATTCCATTTCCTATCTGTATGATAATGTTACCTGTTTAATATATGGATAAAGTTTGGGCTTTAAAGGCACAATACAGTTGAGAATTTCAACTGATTTTATTTGCATTTATTAATTACACATAATAATTGGTTTCATTATGACATCTTCAAACAAACAGTGTATTTCAAAAACTTTAAAGACATAATTACAAATATTGCTAGGACTCTTTCATAGAGTCTAGTTGCTTCTAGTACTTCAAGGTTATTCTCTAGACATCTTTTAAGACATAATTGGCATCCATCTTCAAGTCCCAGCCATCATAGTCTCCAAGGTACATGTACCCATTAGTTAATTATCTTAAGAAATGACAAGGACCTAGGATGCAGCTCAAAACTATTGAAAGCCACTATCCTCAGATAGATCACACCTACTGCAACGATCTTCATCCATGGCCTCTGTGTGAAGGAAGTGACTTTATCAGGCCGTCTCAAGACTATACAAGGAGATTTTCTTTTAAAATTAAGTGGATCCGTGTGTAGCTTTCATACAACAGTACACAGTAAGACAGCAAAGGCTTTAAGTCCCAAGACAGACTTAGAATCTCTAGAAATCCACCTGAACTTTACCATGAACATACCTGGAATAATAAACCGGAGCTTCCATTTACTAAAACACTGAGACTAGTAAACCCAGTTCAGTGACCACCCATCAAGTTCAGATAACCAAGTCGACAACAAAGGACATAACCACCTTTCTCAGACACAAAGCTGCACTTAGCACACGATCTCAAGAAAATAAATAAATCACTGTGTACCATCCCAGAAATACCATGAAGAGGAAGATGCAGTAAGATTATAATTCATAAAGCCGGGCTGAAGCAGGCTCTCTGGTTATTAAATGATGCTCAAGAGTGATCAGTTGCAGAACTATGGTGAGTGCTGATTGCTGCAGCAAAGTGTACAAGAGTGGATGGGGAGGTATACTGGGAAGCTGGGACATTTGTAGGGCAATTCCTTCAATTCTAGACATCATAAAGGGTTGGTACCCGCAGGACATAGAATGTGCTAGAAACTCTTGGATCTCAAAGCATCTGGAGTGAATCCAAACTCTTAAAGTGAAGATGAGGTCAGCAATCTGTGTTTCGACAAGGTCTCCAAGGGATTCTCACATCTCATGTTTGAATGAGGACTATGGATGTACCTAAAATATTCCAGTTCACATGGCAACGTGACACCTTCTTAGAAAATCCTGTACTTTCTCATATATTTAGAATATGTAGGGTAATAACGTTATCCTAGAGGAAAAACAAACAGAAAATCTATGACAGGCAGGTAGAAAAAGCAACGTTCTCAGTGTTTAAGCTTTTACATGTGTAGTCAGTGCTGCGGCAGGCAAGGGTTGTCCTGTAGCAGATGTGGTCACCATCACACACAGTTTCAGGGTCAGATGGAGCATCCTCACTGGGGAAAAAAAAAACTGGGCAAACAGTTCTTTCACTATAATTCTTGGTTCACACCTAAAGAAAACCAGTCGCAAGAATTTAACCCGTTGTTTTGAGAAGTTCTATTGACTATGAAATGCTGCAAATATATAAAACAAGAGGCTAGGCTAATTTTTATGAAAGGACTGCATTAGGACACACTGTTAGTCAGGAGACTTGCTGCTAGTGAAAGAGGATTTCTGAAGGAGATTGATGTTAAACTCAGGTCTGTGACACAGTACTTGTCTAATGGCCTTTGGGATTACTGCTAGTAATATACTGAAGAGCAGCCAAAGAGAGAAACCAGAAATTTAGAGCCCCTGAAATGTTTATCCCGGGCCCAAACCTTGCCTTCTATCAGCTTTGGCTGCAGCTCCGTTTCCCTGGCCCATCGTCATGGCGTGGCCGTGTTCCTGGACTCAGCTTAGACCAAGAGGAGGCAGAGCCAAGTTCACCTCCAATCAGCAGCCGTCTGCTTATCTGACCAGGACAGCTCCCGGGGGTGAAGTTCCTCTCCCTGAGATAAGCAATCCCCTCCATTCTGGGAAACAAATTGGCTATGGAAAGGTAGTGTGTGTGGAGCAAGATTACCAGGGAAATTGAAAGAGAAGCCAGGGCACTACAGGGGAGAGCGAGCGATGAAAGCAGGAAGAACCCTTAAAAAGACAAAGCAAAAAGCCTGGAGGAATTCATACTATTAATACTCAAAGTCCAAGAGATCATCCACCGTCAGGACATTGGCAACCATGTACCTCACAGGCAACAAACTCTAAGGAGGGAGAGGTGGGTCTGTGTAACGCTCCACCTGTGTTAGGTAAACAATGTTGGTCCTAAGCAGAGCTGCGGGAACAGGCTCTTCGCATTGGTTTCCATCAGTCTGGACGTTCTTCTTACACCAGTTGAAGTGAGGTCACTGGAAATAAGGCAGCCAATGCAGTTGAGTCTTAACAGTCGGGGCCATTTTTCGTTCCACTTTGAGACTTATTACATGGTGCCCATTAATCGTAGGCTGCAGAGAGGAGTTCAGCTGAACTCATAGGTATGTCCTTGGAAGGAAAATACATTTCTACTTAAGGAATCGTTTCCACGTTTCCGTTTGATATTTGACAGAACTGACAAAACATCCCTGGATGACTTTAAAGAGTACAACTTGTGTAAGCTATTTTAAATGCCAATTCATATTATTTACCATGTTCATTTTCTAATTAAAATGGGAGGTAGTCTCACGAAGAAGAATTTGAATATCTTTTTTATTTTATCACAAATTTTAATGACAGGCAACTTATCATAACCTTATTCTTATGCTAAATGCTTAAATTATCTGAGTACAAATTCAGAATTGATTATTAGCTTTTAAGATATGAAGTTTGACATTTTCTACATATTTAATGTATATAACTTGCATTTATTCTGTTGCTCATCGATGTACTCTATCATAAAATGTACCATTGCCACATGCTCATATTAACAATTCAAATGAAGCCAAGCAATTTCTAAAACACATGTATAGAATGCTTAGATATAATATTAAACTAAAACTACCATTTAGAGAGAGAAGAATGCAAATATGGTAAAAAACCTTTGCCCTTCACCTCACACATGTAACATACATACAAACACACACATTGAAGTTAAAAAATAGATTTGTAATATAAGTAATCTAGAAAGATAAAACAATTATGGTATTTTACTAATATTTTTACTATCTGAGATAAAAATGTTGATTTATCTTATAAAACATTCAGAGTCCAATAGTCACTGACCAGAAGTTGAAAGACTGACTAGACAGTCCAGCATCAAAAGAAAAATCTCCAATATTTTCATCTACAAGAAAAACATAATAAAATGCATAAACCTGCCAATTCATAGAGTGCTTTCAAAAACTTGGAATGGTTATTATGTGTTAGTAATATTGAGAAAATATACATATTGATTGACTTTTGAGTAGAACATGAAGTATTGCAATTTTTGCTTTTAACACTGTAGGGTTAGAGATATGACTGAGCACTCTTAAACACTGAATTTTCCTTCATAGGACCCAGATTTAATTCCCAACACTGACATGTACAATCTACAATCAATTGCAATTCTAGTTTCAGGGGATCTGATACTCTCTCCACACTCGGAGGGACCAGGGCTGCACATGGTGCACACATATATGCAAGACTGACCCCCATACACATAAAACCATCTTTAGAAAAAAGAGTAGATATTGTTACAAAGCCCAGGTTATCAAACACAGAAACATATGTACATCAATGTCACATTAGGCTAGCAAGCTAGATGGTCTCCGGCTTTATTTCCTAATGTAAGAGAGGAGTTTGGCTAATCGTCATTGGCTGAGGTTGAATCACATACTCTACTCTGAATTAGCTAAATTAAAAAGTAGCACAAGGAAAATTTTAAAAATTTAAAGATTGTCTACCTTAGGGTAGAGCAGACTTTTAAGTAAATGAAAGTTTTCCAGGTTTTGGAGGTTTATGGAGTATTAGTTCTTGTCAGACTAGACAGCCGTGATGAAAAGGAAAAACAAACAACCAAGGAAAGAAAAGAAAACTCTCAGGAGCTCACACCTCCTCCCTCTCCTTCCTGCCTGCTGATATTCACGGCCGTGATCCACCACCATCTCTGCTTCTTCAGTTACTGATACAAATGAAATGCTTCACTACCTTTTGCACCAAGAATAATTCATTGTCTTTCTATTTCTCTTTATTCAGGGTTCCTGCACATTCCCTGAGCATTATACCAGACCTAAAAAAAAAAAGAGACAAGCTGCAACTCAGAAACTCTCACCTTAAGCAATATAACGGGAGAGGCAGTCAATAAAATAAGGATTTCAACAGAGCATAATGATGAATAGTGAACGCAGCATATATCTAATGCATTTAAATGAAATATCAGTGCCAAGACTTCTCAGAGCAAGTGATCTTTTGCTTAGCCATGGACAAAACTTTTAAAGAATCAATGGAAGGGCTTAGGAGTATATGATTGTGTGTACACTAACGTTTGAAGGTTGAAAACCTGTCAGGTATTAAGAAGATCATGTGTGTGGCAGTGGACTTTTCCTGAAAAGAAATAACTTCTGTTGGTGTATGTTCATGAAGCCAAAGAAAGGTAGTCATCAGACCACACGGCATGGGTGGTAAGGAGTCTCGATGTTTTCTTGACTACAATGGAGAGGCTTTAAAGGGCATGATTTAAATTGCTTTTCTCCAGAGAGCCAAATAACCCTATTAAAAAATGGGGTACAGAGCTAAACAAAGAATTTTCACGTGAAGAATATCGAATGGCTCAGAAGCACCTAAAGAGATGTTCAACATCCTTAGTCATTAGGGAAATGCAAATCAAAACAACCCTGAGATTCCACCTCACACCAGCCAGAATGGCTAAGACCAAAAACTCAGGAGACAGCAGGTATTGGCGAGGATGTGGAGAAAGAGGAACACTCCTCCACTGCTGGTGGGATTGCAAGCTGGTACAACCACTCTGGAAAGCAGTCTGGCAGTTCCTCAGAAAACTGGGCATGACACTCCCGGAAGACCCTGTTATACCACTTCTGGGCATATACCCAGAGGCTTCCCCTGCATGCAATAAGGACACATGCTCCACTATGTTCATAGCAGCCTTATTTATAATAGCCAGAAGCTGGAAAGAACCCAGATGTCCCTCAACAGAGGAATGGATACAGAAAATGTGGTATATTTACACAATGGAATACTACTTTGCAATTAAAAACAATGAATTCATGAAATTCTTAGGCAAATGGTCAGAACTGGAAAACATCATCCTTAGTGAGGTAACCCAATCACAAAAGAACACACATGGTATGCAGTCACTGATAAGGGGATATTAACCCAGAATCTCAGAATACCCAAGACACAATTCACAGATCAATTGATTTCCAAGTAGAAGGAAGGAGAGACCCCTGGTCCTGGAAAGACTGGATGTAGCAGTGTAGGGGAATACCAGGACAGAGAAGTGGGAGGGGGTTGACTGGGGAACAGGGGGAGGGAAGAGGGCTTATGGGACTTTCGGGGAGGGAGGAACTGGGAAAGGAGAAATCATTGGGAATGTAAATAAAAAATATAGAAAAAAAATAAAAGAAACTCTGATCAGGCAGAGGAGGCTCTGCCAGTGCATGACAAATACAGAGGTGGACGCTCTCAGCCAACCACTGAACTGAGCACAGGGTCCCCAATGGAGGAGCTAGAGAAAGGACACAAGGAGCTGAAGGGGTTTACAGCCCCATAGGAGGATCAACAATATGAACCACCCAGTACCCCCGGAGCTCCCAGGGACTGAACAACCAACAAAAGAGTACACATGGAGGGACCCATGGCTCCAGATGCATATGCAGCAGAGGATGGCCTTGTTGGACATCAAAGGGAGGAGAGGCCCTTGGTCCTGAGAAGGCTCGATGCCCCAGTGTAGGGAAATGCCAGGACAGGGAAGCGAGAGTGGGTGGATTGGTGAGCAGGGGGAGGGGAGAGAGGCTAGGGGATTTTTGGGGGGGGAACCAGGAAAGGGGACAAGATTTGAAATGTAAATAAAGAATATAACAAAAAGAAAAGAAAGAAAGAAAGAAAAGAAAAACTCTGATCTGGCACCACAGTGAAAAAAAAAAAATCAGCCAGGTAAAAGATGGTTCCAGTAACAGGGACAGTATGTGGTTGCGGTTGCGTCTGAATAAGGTAACTTGGATAAAAAGGCAGATGACAGATGAGGATAGGCATCTACCAGAGTTAGGGACCGATCAAGTCTCAGTGTTTGTAGGATGAGCCGCGCAACATGTATTACACTATTCTGTAAGTAGCTATGTCAGTAACACGGACATCTAAGATGGTAAGAAATACAGCCGAAGGAGAAGATTAATCACTGCTAAAGTTGCACAGATGCGTAAAAAAAAAATGCTTCAAAATATTAACATATGATTTTCCAAGATACTACTGTCAAGCCAGAGTTCACGTCATTCAGTAAATTCCTTTTAATTCGACATGATAGGAAGGGCAAATGGCCAAGATATCTGGAATAGGATTTCTCTGCATATAGATGTTAAGAGCAATACTTAAACTATAAGTAACCTGATATTCATCATGAAAGCAAGGGGTTATGAAGGGACTGATAATATTAAAGCAAGGAAGTGGGATTAAGAAACGATATTTCCATTACCAAGTTGGACATCTGTGATACACACCCCTCTCTCCTTAGTTTGTAGGGAACATGATAGAGGAGGGGACAGAAAGAATATTTAAGTGCCAGAGCTCAGGAGAACTGCTAGGAAGCAGTGGCTTCTTGGTAACGCGATGCATGAACTCATAGCAGTTGTGTTTGCTGGCACAGAGAAAGCCATCCAACTTTCCATCCGGTGGTAATGGAATGGCTCAGGAGGCCCCTCCCCTTCCGAAAGGCAATTGGTAGGCAAATGTGACCTCTGGTAGGTTGCGCATGCTCTAATAGGTGGCTCATGTACGCGCAGAGAGAACTGGTTCGACTCAATGTGTTAAAAAGAAAGAGGAAGGACATCTGGGTTCTTTCCAGCTTTTGGCTATTATAAATAAGGCTGCTATGAACATAGTGGACCATAGCCAGAAGCTGGAAAGAACCCAGATGTCCCTCAACGGAGGAATGGATTCAGAAGATGTGGTATATCTACACAATGGAATACTACTCTGCAATTAAAAACAATGAATTCACGAAATTCCTAGGCAAATGGTCAGATCTTGAAAATATCATCCTTAGTGAGGTAACCCAATCACAAAAGAACACACATGGTATGCAGTCACTGATAAGGGGATATTGACCCAGAATCTCGGAATACCCTAGACACAATCCGCATATCAATAGATTTCTAAAAAGATGGAAGGAGAGACCCCTGGTCCTGGAAAGACTGGATGTAGGGGAACGCCAGGACAGAGTAACGAGAGGGTGTTGAATGGAGAAAAGAGGGAGGGAAGGGGGCTTATGGGACTTTCGGGGAGGGAGGAAACGGGAAAGGGGAAGTGATTTGGAATGTAAATTAAAAAAATAAAATTAAAAAAAAAAAAAGAAAGAGGAAGGGCTGGAGAGGTGAATCAACGGTTAAGAGGTTTTGTTTTCCCAGAAGTCCTCTGTGTTCCAAACACTCATATCAGGCAGCTTATAACTGCCTATAATCCCATCTCCAGGGGGATTCAACACCTCTGTACCCTTCAGGTACCCAAACACATGCACATACACACGCGTGTGTGCATGTGCACGCACACACACATACAAATAAAAATGACTTTAAAGAGAAAGAAGCCGTTAAGTTGGGAGGGGCACTTAGTGGGGGAGGGGTCTAGGGGAAGTTGGAGGTGAGGCCCTATATGTTCAAAAGACGGCATCATTTACAAGTTTGAAATTCTTAACTGACACTTTTTAAAAGATGATATAGACCTAGTAAATGAAGGAATATTGTGCAACTGTTGTGTTAATTTTAAAAATAATCAAGTCAGCACACATCCACAAATTCAACATTTTGATAAAGGATAAAAATTTACAGCAATATTGATAATGTGGGTGGAAGTGTCAAAAGCCAGGAATCTTTTAGATGTTTGAGTCATTAAAATATGAATTTAGACTGTGGCCTACAGATCTGATAATATAGCTCAGCAGTAGAGTGCTCACCCATCATGCCTTGTGTTCAACCAAGAGTTAAAGTGCCTGATTACCTACCTCCTCATAGCCTTGGGTTTGAAACCCAAAGCTACAGGAAACTGGGTGTTGGGGTATATGACCTTCCTCCTATTATGTGGGAGATGGAATCAGCTGAATTAGAAATTCTAGATGACCCTTGACTCTGTAACAGGTTTAAAACCAGCCTGAGCTACTTGGGAACCTGTTCTAAAGCCAGCGGAGAATTCCCCCAAAATAAAACATTTTCTAATAATGTCTGATAAGGTGGTTGGAACATCTAGAGATGTCTTACAATTCAATAATAAAAAAGATTAGTGAGGCAAATAGAAACTGACTGTATTTGTGTATGTTTTTTCCCAAAGAAGATAAACAAATGGACAGTAAATACAAACCCCAATGAAAATCCACTTCTTAGTCACTAGGATAGCTCTTACAGAAAATGCAGATGATTTTGGCTTAATAAAAAAGAAAATATAAAGGAAAGTGAGAGAGAAAATATTCAGTAGGGAATACAGACAGTAGTACCACCAACACCAAAATGCATTCTTCATTAGCTAAATTGTTGGTTCTCTTAGTTGTATTTCAGTGCAGTTATTCAACAAAAACTGCAGGTTGGGGACATAACAGAAAACTTCTCAAGTGGCCACAGCTTAGTAACGGTCTTTATCTGTCCTTTAGGGAAATGTGTGTGAATCTAAACTCTAATGAAAGGCTACTTGATACGTGTAAATGTGAGCCGAGAATTTTAGTAACCAAAACAGCCTTGCCATTCTTTTCGACGATGGACACAGATCTGCCTTCCCATGGCTTTGAGTTTGTGCCTTTTGGTCCAGTCATGCTTTCCCTGAATCGCAGAACAAAGAATGATTGCACTTTCTTCCTTTCTTCATCCTTTTCTACTTATATGACAATTCCCAGGAAACCACTTTATTTAGTGGACCATGCTAATACAATAGTCAGTTAATATCTTCCTAAAAGCCATATTTAACCTGATGCTAGCCATGAACTTCTTACTGAAGCTGCTTCTCTCTCTTTTTTTCCCTTCTGAGCCAAGACTTTAATGGCTAAGTCATCTCTATAGTCCATTTCTTAATTAACAGAAGGGGATATCAGGACTTAATTTCCATTTAGATCTTATTTTCTGTCTTTACTGACCATGCCTTCCTTTAAAAAGTTTATATATTATCTATTACACATTTTATATTGCATATCATATATTATACACTATATAATACATTATACATTACATACTATATATTACACATTACATACTATGTATTATACATTACATATTACATATCATATATCATATTCTATATGCTACATATTACATACTATATGCTATATATTTTATATTTTAATTTATATCACATGTCACATATATTAAAGTTATAGATTATATAATATATACATAATATGTATTATATGTATATATAAATATTTATACACACACACATATATATATGTATGTATGTATGTATATGTGTATGAAATGTGTATTTCTGTGTCTCTATAATGCAGGACAGATATAGTACTATAAATCAATTTATTATTTTTTTTTGATATTGGTTTGAATATGTACTAGCAGATAATTTTTAAGGGCAGTGACTTAAACAATGTTAGAACAATCAATAAGCAACCATGCCTAACGGACATGTTCCTATCCAGTTATAAGATTTTTCTCATATTATACAAGTACCTGATCTCATCAGAATCTCCCAAGATTTTTCTTGGATATTCAAATTCCAACATATCTAACTCAGAGATGCTTTCTCCACTTGCAAAGACCTGGGCCTACAAACCCACACACTGTAAAAGCATGCCATGTTATCTAGCACACACCAAGCATGAGGAAACTGCTTATAAGAGGTCAAATGGCTGTCTGTCACACCTTTCTCACAGGCTCTTATTATCTGTACCTAAGTTCAGAATTTAATCAATTAAGAGCATGCTTTACATCATAGTCTTGTATGCATTCTTTTGATAAGAGAGAACTCTAGGCCTACCACCCCAATTCATTAGAGAGTTTGTGTGACTGCTGCAGATCACAGAGCTGATGAACAGACTTTGAAGAATGAGTGGGCATTGCCCCTCCCACCTTCCCTGAGATGTAGTGTTTTCTCTTAAATCAGAATACAGTTTTGAGGATGGGCATGGGGTCTGGTGGTAGGTTGCTTGCTCCTCGTGCACAACATCTTCCTGGAGTTGCTCCCCAGAAGAGCAAAATGTGGAAAGTTGTAATGATGATGGCAACTGTGAGCTGTAAAGATATCTTTGTGAGAACATCTGCTGCTCTGAGAAGGACTGAGGTTTCTTTGTTTCTGCCCATCTTCCAAGAACCTTTGCTCAACCATTATCTCTTCAGAGTGCCTCCTCCAACCAGCTCACTGAAGCCCATGTTGTGCCTTTCACTCTCTCTAACAGAAACAGTCACATTCCTTAACACTGAACAATGATGACAAGTGCATCTCCAGCCTGTGAGAGACAAAGTCAGGATGAAGCTGGGGCTTCTCTTAAGCCATTTGTTAAAGCCCGTTCTCAGATGAGAAGTACTCATAAACTGTGTCAGCGGTTCCAAACCCTGACCTGGCAATTCCATCCCAGGAACACTAGGAAATCCTTGCTTCTGCCCACAGTATATCAGTGACACGAAAATGGAGGATTTAGGAATAAGCCTGCTGGAGATGCCTGTATGAGTTATAAACAAGCCGGGTTTACCTTCTGAGTGCTAGAAAGTACATTGCATTGTTTTAAATAAATTATCTGTAGCTACGGTCAATAATTCATTGAAGGTCTAATTGACACAAGGAGATACATTCTTTTCTCTGGAAACCACAGGTTTTAGTTTTCCCTCTCAGGTATTTGCCTGCAGGAGATGAAGGTAACTGGTCCCCATTATTCTCAATAAAAGCTTCAGAGTCTGCAGACCTCACTTCTAAGTCTAAAACACAGCTGGTGCAAATGCGTTGAGTAGTCACTTGCCTCTCTTGCCTCATTCTTGAAATTACTGAAAAGACCTGTTATTTCTCATCCTTAATGGAAGTGTTCCTTCCAAAGGCTGAAGGTGGTAAGTAGGTAAGCTAAAAATTCAAGAGAGAGCAGAACAGAAAATATTCACAAGCATCCTATGATAGGCAGAGACTCTAAGAGCAGCAGCAGAACACTGCAGATTTGGGCTTTGCATTTTTAAAGAAACATGCACATAAACATAAACTCAAGAGGAGTTGGGAGACTAGGCTCTCTAACTCAGTGAGAATCACATCTTACAAACCATTGGTTCCAAGAGAAAGCCAAAGCAGGTATTCTGTTAAACCACTGTAAAATGCCAAACGTTGAAGCTATGCATGGGAAACTTTTGTGTAGTTTAGAGGAACTGGCATGATGGTAATGGGATTTCAAAGTCTCAGGACCAGACAAAGGAAGCTGGAAAACCAAGATCAGTAAGAAGCCCCAAGCTATACATCTGAACTCTCTTTAGATTTCTTTCTCATTTCTTGTCATAGCTAACAGGTCAGTGAGTTCCATTCATTAGGACTTGAGTAGTTCTCCATGTGGTGTCTGCTCTCATCATGCCTCTTGATTGCCACAAAGGCCTGCCTTATCTCCTGCTTTACTTTCTAATCTGTCCATTGAAAGTTCTTCCTATACCAAGAATACCTTGTCTGAAAATCATCAATGCCTTCCTCTTGCCTTTGCAATACAATAGCAAGTATTCCACAAATTATAGCCATAACAATGGTATCTCTATTCTACTTGTAAGTGGAAGTAGCCTGTAATAGAGCTATGTGGAATCTTCAGTGGCTCCAAAAGATGGTCTTGGCTTCACTTATCATTTTCTTTTCTATGTATCTATATCTATCTATCACTATGTTTATGTATCTATGTATCTTTGTATCTATCATCCATCCATCCATCCATCCACCCATCCATCCACCCATCCACCCATCCATCCACCCATCCATCCATCCATCCATCCACCCATCCATCCATCCACCCATCCATCCATTCATTCATACATCCACCCACCCACCAATCCATTCATCTATCTATCTATCTATCTATCTATCTATCTATCTATCTATCTATCTATCTATCTATCTATATCTATCAATCTATCCATCCATCTATCCACACTGATCTGTCTATCTATCTATCTATCTATCTATCTATCTATCTATCTATCTATCTATCTATCTATCTATCATCTATCTATCTATAGCTATCTATCAATCTATCTATCCATCCATTTACCCACACTGATCTGTCTATCTCTCTGTCTGTCTATCTGTCTGTCTATCTATCTATCTATCTATCTATCTATCTATCTATCTATCTATCTATCTATCTATCTATGCCTTGCCAGGAAGGATTAATTCTAACGTTCAAGCACATAATCTTTCAAACATCTATTTTATCTATGAAAGTTTGCAGCTAACTATGATGAGTAGACTATTCAAGTCACAAACACACACACACACACCTAACTATGATTAGTAGACTATTTAACACACATACATGCACACACAAACACACATCCATATATACACACACCTGTGATTACCAGGCTATTTAGAACACACACACATGTGATTGGCAGAATGTAGACTGGAGTTTATTACTCTTTTGCCTTTGGGTCCTACTTCTGTCTTTATGGTAAGAAAACTCTATGAGATAGGAGTAAACCATAATATGTGATAGAAGCAAAAACTGAGTGTTCTCTCTATATGCAAGAAATTGAAAAAACTGATAATGCATGTCCAGTTTAGCTGATGTGCTTTCAATGTAGACTGAGTTTATATTTCTATATAACTGCAATGACATACTGATTGGCAATTTGACAGGACCTCAAGTTTCTATGCATGCATGTGGAGGACATTGCAGATTGACATGAGAAGGCCTGCTCTAAATGTAGGTGGTACAATTTCATGGGCTGGTTGTCCTGAGCCATGCAAAGAGGAGAACAGGCGCTGAAGGCCAGCACCCATCACTTCTGCTTCCGAGTGAGGATGCAATATGACCAGCTGCTTCAGTGCAGATGCACAGGCAGGCAAATCACAGAGCCAGATTTCTCTGCAGTTAGTTCTTCCCTGACTCCTCATGAGATCTGGTTATCATCTCATCAGAACATCAGTGACCAATTTTTAATGATTTTTTTTTAGAACCCTGTAGAGAATCATGAGTCATTTGCCTGAGTAATTATATGACATAATTGCCTTATGGATATTACTCATGAAGATTTGTGTAGCTGTTACTGAGTCATGAAGTTTTCCTAAATTCCCAGGTTGTGTAAAAAATTGACAAAGCATAATATACATGAGGTGAATTAAAAATGCATGTTATGGAATAGCTTTGTACATTTATTATTAACTCAGCTCAAAACAAAACCCTCAATGCAGTGGCAAACATAGAATGAGAGTCCTGGTAAGCTTAAATTAAAAACAAGAGTCGAGTTGCCTGATTATTGCTGTTTATACATTGAGTAGATAAACCTGTCTTTTCCCATAGAAAGAGACTGTTCTTCAGAGTCTTAGTTAGCGGGACAGAAGGGACAGAGTCCACCTCAGAAGACTAAGCCTGAGACTGTATTCTTGTTCATTGAGCCACCCAGTCTTACCAGCATCATTTATTGAAGATGTGTCAGTTGTCTCTTAAAAGTAGGTACACATTTCTATTTACCTCAAAATGTTTTTATAATTTAATCACAAATGTATTAAAAATATTAAGCAAAATTATTTATAATTATTTACTTCATTAAACATTTCATAAATATGACCTGTTATGATACTCTAGTTTATTTAGTAGAGATAATGTACCTTTAAAATATTTTATTAATTAAAATTAAATTTGTTCTTTAAAAGTTTCATATATAAACACATTTGCATTTATATACATACATACACACACACGTATATTATATTTGCATTATTGCTTTCATTTCCATCTCCATCTGCAGTCCTATTGGCTTTCCATCTTCCCTATAAATCCTGTTCCAACACCTAAGTCTTTTTTGTTTTGTTTTGTGCATACTGAGTTTAACCAGGATAGTATTTGTTTTCTAAATAATGAATGTTGAGAAATTAATTTGAAATGTAAATTTTGATTATGCTATATTTCAACAATATAATATAGTTGACAGTATTTAAACTCCCAGCCTTGCATCTCATTGTTTAATTAAACTGTTCTGTTTGTTTTGGTTTTGCATTTTGTTTTCCAAGACAAAAGTTTCTCTGTATAGCTTTGGCTGTCTTGGAATTCACCACTCACCATATAGACCAGGCAGACCTCAAACTCAGATATCTGTCTGCATTGCCTTCCAAGTGCTAGGATCAAAGGCGTATACCACTACTGCCTGGCTTAATTAAACTGTTTACAAACACCTCCTTTCATTTACTCAGAGACATTTTATGTGAAATAGCTCCCCAAGAGTAAAAGAATAATGTTTGTTGCTACATACCTTATGCAATATTTGAGGGAAAATTTATTTAATCCATAAAACTTAATCTCAGGGAAGCACTGTTGCAGCCCGGAAGTTTAAGTGTTTTGGAGGATGCAGCTGGGAGAGAAGAGCCTATGACTCAGGTCCAATCTGAGTGTGACTCGTAGTAAGAGTTTGGTATATTTCATTTCTGCTTTCTCCAGAATTTGAAATCACACATTTCTTTGAAATAGCAGGAAAACCACTAGAAAAATAAATTAGGATAAACAGCAAAGGGTTGGGCATAGGATAATTGTTTATCCTTTTCATTCTCGTGGTTCAGGAATTAGAACCAATTCAGAGACAGAGTAAGGAAGTTCACAGACCCTTCCCCACTACAGATTCTGTGTCTGTTTTGCCTTCCTTTACTTACCTGTTAGCTTTGGTACTGCTGGGTTTATAAGGGATATAATTGGAATAACTGTCAACTGTGTTTAGACTAAAATATAGTGTCTTAATTTTCTTGTCATTACTAGGAAATTCTATATAGACAGGATTCCCAACCCAAATGAAATAGGGCCCAGCCCAACTTGAAGCATTGTCAGGAATTGAGCACCACCACCACCACCAACAACAACAACAGCAACAACAGCCATCATTCAGACTAGCTCTCTGCCAGGTCATGTTGGACCAACAGCCTATGTATTGCTTAATCCTCTATGGTCTTTTAATGCAGTGCCATTACAGAACCATTACTAGATGTTCCAGTTTCATTTCCAAGGTGTCATAAGAACCTAGCATGAGACACCCACCCAGTTCGTGCCTTAGCTACAATGATATGAGCTATCCCTCTGTATTTCTACAAATGGATGATTTTTTTCTGCCATTTCAGTTTATTCAGAAAGTCTTCTGTTTGCCTGTTTTCTGTTACTTTTGAGCCAAAAGAACATAAAAGGACTGCTTTGGAATTTTGTCCTACTCATAATGACACATGATATTGTTTTGTTTTGTTAGTACTTTAGCTTAGGACAAAAAGAAAATGTGCATTACCTAAAAGGGATTTACGTAAAATACATGACCTCTTTAGTATCCATTTAGCTACTTAAACATTAAATCTTGGATTCACCTTTGCTTATCATCCTTTGAATCCTCACGTACTGATCCTGCAGACTGCAAATTCTCCTGATTCTCTTGTCAAATCTCTCCCCTTGCAGCTTCTTAATCCAGTCAACTCACAAGTCTTACCCAATTGTTCCTAACTACACTTCCTTACATCCAGTCTTGAATTTCTCAAACCAAGTCTCAATGTGGCTCATGGACTGATCTATTCAAATGTGAATCTGACTGAGTCGTATATGCACACACTTGCCTCCTTTCCCAAGCCTAATTCCCCCTTCTTACCCGCTTGATGTCATCTAATGCTATTTCACCATACATTTCATACTCAAGCAACACAGAAACACTTATACATCTATAGATACACTATGATGATTTCCCCACAACCTATTGCTTGTATTATATCAATAATTAGAATGTTGTTATTGTATTGTCCATATTCAGCCAACCTATCACAACCCATGAACTTTAGCCTTTCCTTTACCTCTTCTAGGAAGTATAACCACATATTTGATGGTTCCCCAGCATTTCCTGTGCTTCTAAATCTCTATTCTTTCCTCAATGAAAACAAAATGAATCAATTTTTTTTATCTACATCTATTCAAATAGCATCTAGGGTAGAAGACATTGTATGAATGTCATCTTTAGTCCATCACTTAGCAGAGTGGAGTCTGACACAACTAAGGAGACATCTAGCAGATATTTGACTGAATGGGCACATTCAGTTTAATCTGCCACAGAATTTGTATTTGAGGATAAATACCTTACTGCCTTTCATTTCACCTGTTAGCTCTTTCTTATGTTGCCACAGTGATGCCATTCCAGGATGCAGCAGACAGCATACCTCCATCCCTTGGTTTGTATAAACTGGATTCTGAGAGTCTGTCCTGTAACAAACATCCCTGATTGTTATGTAGGTGGAAAATTTTAGTGAGTCCTTTCAACTCTGAAGAATTTATAAACTAAAACTGGTTTAAGTATGTCTCTACCAAATTCTTTGGCGAAGAGAGCGTAATTTTGCTTACAACAAAAGAGAAGTCAGAAACTGTACTAACTTGGACTTTAGGGAGGAAAAAAAGTATAAAAGATCCTTTTTCAAACGAATAAGTAACAAGTAAAAGAATAATAACGGCTTGTTTAAAGAAAAGGGAAAGAACAGAATTCAAGAAACCATTCAAAATGCACGGATTTCACACCAAAGACATAATGGTCTATTCTCATATAAATAGATTCATTACAGTGAAAAGAATAACCTCTTTCTCTCTGAGTTCAAGTCTCTCCAGCAGTGACTGAACTCTTATTCATTAGCTGACTAATGATGAAAGCCCACATTTTAGGGGCCAAAGCAGACTCTGACAAATGTAAGGACTGTGTTCAGCATTATGTGCTAACGGAAATAAAAATCAAAGCAAATTAGTCAAGCAGAGAGAGCTTTCAAAGAATAACATTATCTTTAGAAGTTTTAGGTGCATCACTTCTTTCTTGAATCCGTCTATTCAACAAATAATTACTGAGAGATCCAGAACATGAATAGCCCTGGGATGGAGTTGGGTAGGCAGAGAACATGAACAACAGCCAAGCAATGGATCTCCCCATAGAATAAGGAATAGTTCTAATAGCTTTCTGTGCATGAAATCATTAATGGTCTCACAACTCTAACAGGCAGATACTGTGTTGCAATCCCCATGATTTTTATGTGGAAATTGAGTCTTAGTTTTGGATAGCTTTGCTCTGGTTTCACTGTCTAACCTATGAGCAAACTGTGAGAAGAAAGAGATCACTCATTGGCTGCTTTTATGGGGCTAGAAATCTTACAGCTCACGCTCATATTTGACTTTAGCTCCTATCAGCCCAGCATGGTTGTGTGATGAGTAAATATTTATCCGATGGACTAGTTGAATGAAATGATTGTTCAAGAAGGTTTAAAAAGAGAAACTGTAGTGACTATTCCTGGTTGTCAACTTGACTATATCTGGAATGAACTACAATTCAGAATTGGAAGACTCACCTATTATCCTAATCTGGAGGCTGGGAGATACAAGTTTCTGACCTGGATCTTGGCATGGAGATCTTGAAGCATAGTGGCTATGAATTCCAGAAGATTAAGACAAGGAGATCTCTGACTTAGAGGGCATCTGGGATTAAAGGTGCGATGATACATGCCTTTAATCTGGGCCACACCCTCTGCTGGAGACCTACATAAGGACATTGGAAGAAGACTCACTCACTCTTCCTTACCTGCTTGCCTCGTGGGACTGAGCAACTGCTAGATCCTTGGACTGCCATCCACAGCTGCTGCTGACCAGTTGGGGAGTTGGACTACAGACAGTAAGTCATCAACAAGTTCCCTAACTATATAGAGACTACCCATACGTTCTGTGACTCTAGAGAACCCTGACTAATATAGAAACGCTCATGGAAGGCACTGGTGTTGATGACAGCTCTTTTACAGGAAGAACCATCACTTTTAAGTCAATGATTGTAAGAACGAATTATGATGCTTGACTAGCATAAGAGTCGACCTCTGTCACCCTCTGGTTATGTGAGCTTGGAACAGTCTCTGTGTGCTTCATGGGCCTCGCCTGTACAGAGGGACCATAGTAACTGCTATGAATTAATGTAAAGATTGATTCAATTTAATGTGAAGAAATGATTGCTACAGGGTACTTTTTCATTATGGCAGCATCATTTGGAATTTATTGCAATGAAAGTTTATTTGAATATTTGTCTTTTTTATTTATTTTTGTGAGTGCTTCCAGTTAAGTTTTAAAATGACCACATTTGATACCCTCATTGAAAGGCCAAGGCATCTCTTCCTTAGGCCCTGAATTCCAGATAATACACCCCAAAAGATACAGAAGTGGGAAGGAGTAGCAGTTATGGAAATCGTCATGGAGAAAAGAAGAAACGAGTGTGAATGTAGTAAATAATCCAGCTGGGACAAAGAATTTGGAAGAAGAAAGTATGGATGGCAACCAGCAAGGATTCTTCTGAGAAACAGTAAATAATAAAATTTACATGAGAAGAATTCATTTTAGCACTTAATCATTTTAATTTTATTACAATCTGTTGATAACCTGAGGGAAAATTAAACTGAAGCATGCAAAGTAAATCTAAAAGTGTGATATTTTCACTGACATAATTATAGTTTCGTTATGTTAACCCTTATATTTCCATTGACCATTAGAGTATATAAATATCAATGTATGATGTATAAATACTCTAAAATATACATTCACATACATATGTAGAATATATATAGAATATGTACATATATGTACATATATATGTATATATATATATACATATATATGTATGAACACACACACACACACACACACACACACACACACACACACACACATGAAGCCATGGAGTCATCTTCCCAGTTATACATATTTTTTTATTAATTCTGTAATATAAATTTCTCTTGACAACTGACACTCGTCTGGCCTTCAGACAGTCCTCAATTTATCTGTTTGGCTTAATCTATTGTGAACCAGAATAACCTACACCCATATTAAACATATCTATTTAGTGACTTGCTGAGGCAAGTAGACAGGCCATGAGGCAGGGACCAGTGAATTGGTGTGTGCCTGTTAGTTGACAATATAATTGGAAGTCCTCAGCAGAGCAGCAAAGTAATCAGCAGTCATTGAAAATAGATGGCCCTTTAATTCTCCATAATGGTCCCTGTGGTCAGGGACTTAGGCATAATGGCACAATAGCACAGGGCAGCCGGCATGCTGACTTCAGAGCCTATCATAAGTGTAAAAACAGTCTAAAGGTAGTCCATTTGGCATCTTAAGCTTCCCTCAACCCTGCTGTTTTAAGTACTGTTTTTTACAGGAAACTTCTATTGTTTTTGTCTGAGGGTATATGATACAGTAAAGATACTTCACCCATATATAATTCATTCTAAGAGCAAAAGCATTTCGGTCCTAAGCTCTCAGCAGATGCATTTGTTCCATGCAAAAAATAAAATTTTCTCGCTTCCTACCTCCAAGTGAGGTTTATTTTATCCCCGAACGAGAAAAAAAAAAGAGTCGCATTAAATGATAATCATGTGCTCAATTTCAGGACGTTAGACTCTCACTGTTGACCTCTGTATGGTAGCCTGTTTATGGAAACAAATTGTAGAGAATGAAGGCAGCAAATTGGGTCTCTATAAAGGAAGGAGAAAGCTTTAGACCTAACCAAGAGGCTGTGTTAAAAATGGCCTGCTCCATAAATATATTTAGTCAGTAAGACAGTGAACTGGAAAACCAAATTAGGCTCCTTAATATAAAAATCTAGAGCTTAGTGGGAAATGCTCAGGGAAAGAATTCACTGAGCTAGGAGAGCGATTTGTTATAGGAGGCAATCCAATTGAGCTGGTGGAGATTTCTCCAAGTCAGAATGGATAGGGAATAGAATTAGAAGACTGGATAAAGCATCCACGACTCATGACCTAGGATACTTGAGAGACAACCAGGTGACAAGAATAAATTTAAGTTGGAAGAGTATCAGTTTTCTCTTTGTCACTCAAAGTGGAAAGGGGCATGTTGAGACAATGACTGCATTTAAACATAAAATATTAAAATGCTAAATGTATCACATGAAGATGTGATACTGAGATTTAAAAAGTATTGTGTGTGTGGCCCTCCTCTGCCTCACAATTGCTTAACATTGGGCTTTTTGTTTTGGCTTTTTGTTTGTTTTTCTGTCAAAGTCTGAACAAGAAAAATAAAATAAAATGAAGGTTGGAAATAGGTAAAAGTTTCAAAAAATAGTCATTTCTGTGCATTGGCAGTCACAAATCAGTATTAAGCAATTGTCAGTAGAAGGTTAACACTGGTCCTGAGTCTGGGAGCCACAACAGAGACTAACAAAAAGTACTTTCCTGATTTTAGAGTTTCTGACTGAGAACTGATATTTGACAACTCATGGGAGCTCACACTTCTGTGAGATACTTCTCAGCACTAAGCACACGTTTCAGTAAGCCTGGTAGATATTATTTCCAGGGTGCAGAAAGGGATTTGCAGCAGCAATAAGTGAGCGCTAGAGTCATAAAACTGGGGTTCAAGGGAAGATGCTGAGAAGATACATGGGTCTCTGCAACAGAGAAAGACAAGGGCAAAACCTAGAAAGGTCCATACCCAAATGTGCAGGCCACTGTCTGGAGAAATGTCACAGACATGTGGTGAATGGCGTCAGTGAGGAGTTAGCTTGGGGAGTGCCTTCTGTAGATGGGCATCTGTGAGGAATTAGCTTTGGTAGTACCTTCTTTAGATGGGTATCTGTGAGGAATGAGTTTGTGGAGTGCCTTCTGTAGATGGGTATCTGTGAAGAGAAAGCTTGGTGAGTATCTCCCCATAGCTTTTATCCTGGTCAGATGGTTTCACCCTTTCCATTTCACACTCCTCCCTGGTGATATAAAGGGATAAGAACTCCACCTACATACCAGTGCTAGTGGGACTGTGCAGTTCCACTGTGGTAAGATGCAAAACAATTGTCAGTCAATAGAGCTGTCACTCACCTTCTCTCTATTCAGGTTTAGCAGAGTAAGAAATGTAAAAGAATTAGCATAGGGCACCATATTATTTTTTTGTCTTAAATTACTTGTCAGTAGGAGGAACTGATCTAATTCTTCTTTTGCTATCAGCATTAGAATTATCCTGAATAGGATCTTTAATCTTTTACCTGTGTATATATGTTTAGTGTATTCTTGTATCATGTCTGTCCTTATGGATGTACTTACGTGTTTATGTATATGGAGGCCAGAGGTTGACATCAGGTGTCTTTCTCTTCATTTTATGTACTGAGGCAGGATCTCTCCTGGGACCCAGAGCATTCCATTTTGTTTAGTCTAGTGATCTAGTTAGATCTAGAGAGTTCTTGTCCCAACCTCCTATGTTCTGGGACTATAAGAGCTTTGCCTTGTTTGCCAGGCTTTTATGAAGCTTATGGGGATCTGAACTCTGGTCCTCATACTTTCACAGCAAGGGCATTGATGTGCAGTGATTGATCACTGATAGAATAGTAAGGTAATCAGCACAATTGTTAAAATGCACACCTATTCTTATAGATAACGGTACACTGTGTGGTTTGTGCTTTAACACAAAGCTGTATCTTCAGATAGCAGAAATGAAGTAAACTCAGGATGTGGCCTATAGCAAAAGACCCCTACCAAACACAGAACCATGTAAGGATGAAAGCAGAACTCAATACAATAAACAAACAAATGGATAAACAAACAAGCAAAGCTTCCACCGTAATGATAACAAGACAGAAAAGACAGGAGACTTCAACTTCCTGTTGGAGGTATGCCAAAGTCAGGACTTAGGGTGACCAAATGATAGGTAGGAAACTAGTTCTCCCAGGCCAAGTTTCAGGGAATGGAACCTGGGACCTCTGGAAGAGGAGTTGGTGCTCTTAACTGCTGAGCCATCTATCCCGGACCCAGGCCAAGTTTCAACAAGAGCTCTTGGTGTCTACATATCCCATCTCTCTACATCTCTCATCCTACAGGATTCACAGGGTTGTTAATACTAAATACACATAGGATCACTTTTTTTAAGAGGACAGTTAAGGTTAAATGAGGAAAATATGTTGTCAAGGAAGTTAATGAATGAAAACTGGATGGAAGAAAAGAGACTACATTATCAGATGGACAATATAATATCTTTTCCAATATAGGAGCAGGGAAAACATTGTGATGTCAGAAAGAATGGATTCAGAGGAAAGGGGGCTAGCTCATAGATCAAGATATGAGTGAATGGAGGTGAACGTGGTGGAGATCAAGAGAGATTGTACTCTGAGGGTGCTCTCTGTGTGATGATCAGGTTTATTTGAGACAAAGACTTAATATGTTACCCAGACTGACATGTCTTGCTTCACCCCTATGAGTGGCTAGAGTACAAGTCTCCACCACACTCAGCTGGAGGTATTTACCAAAGGGGTGGCAGGTGGTAACCAACTCATAGGAAAATATTCAATGCCAATGCTGCTCTATGTGTGTAACTGGACAATGTTTAAAAATACTTACAAGCAGAGGTAAGAATTAGGTTGAGAGTGAAGTCAGAAAACAGAAGTCCTTTTATACACACTAAAAAAATTCATTCTAGCCCATCAAAAGATGGCCATCGTAATCACAGACTGAGGCAACCACAGTATGCCCTCACACATCACAGTTCTTGGATCGTTCTGTGTTGTGTTTTGTTTTGTTTTTTAAACTCATACTAGTACTCACACACATGGCCCCTTATTCTCAGACCTTTGGACTCAGAGAGCATTAGAACACCAACTGTAATTGATTGGCAAACACCTTAGTGGAATAAGATTGGCAGTCAATGACTAGACTGATCCTTTAGTCCAGAATAAAAACGCAAATAATTTAATAAGCACACATCCAGAGGGCAGTTGACTGGCCAATAACCAGACTACCTCCTGTAAGTGTAGAGCCATAAGTTGTAGGGAGGTCTCCAATTGGGAGTAATACTTGCTCAGTTGTTGTTATTGTCTTAGTGCATAGTTTCCTGGTTGGCAGTCCAGATTGGTCAAGGTACAGTTTGAGGTGGGAGCAGGAGCCACTGTGTATGTAACTGTCCTATGCAAACTCTGCTTGGAAAACAAGGGCCACTCAAATATGATCATGCTAATAATGGCATTAGTTGTGGTCAAAGTCTGGTCTGAACTTACAGAGTCACAGCTCTGTAAGTTCAAGTTACAGCCCTTCCATAGACAATGTTTTGCCTGGAGGTGTTACTATTGGAATTTCTAACAGGGCTAATTTCATCTTGTGACATCTTAGTAATAGCCTTCCCTCCACACCTACTCTCCTTCTCTAGATAGTAGACAATGAATGATATAGTCTAACCTCTGTAATCACGACAGCCAATGCCCCACATGTTACTACAGACATGGCATATTGGTTCTGTTTTTCTAGAGAATTCTGTTGGTAGCTGTGAGGGCCTAGAAACATTGATGCCTAATTATCAATGTAAACTTATATCTTGTTTTTTAACTAAGTTCTCCAGTGAACAGACATAAGGACTATTTGGAGAAATGGCTGATCCTCAGACCTAGGCAATCAAAATATAGATTGAACATGGATCATTTTAGGCAAAAACACAAACACTCTGAGGGGGGGATGGTCAATTGAAAATGGTGTAGGTGGGAAAAGTTGAAGGGTTTGACCCAAAACATCCTTTGCTTTTTATTTGGTTTTTATCCTAAAGTTGAAATCAAATATCGCCAACTCATCACTAACACAAATGCCTGGAAATTTAGTGTATAGATGAATCCCTGGCACAAAAGAGCTTTTAAAAAAACTGTGAAAAGCCAAAATTTACTGCTTCACATCATTGATAGCTTAAGAATTGCCTGTGTCTAATAACTTCATACAAAGAGTACCAAGTTAATAATGGAGAAACGTAGCCAATACCATCTCAACCAGGTAATCAAGATCAAGGGAAAAATGACATTGCAAGTAAACAATTTTGGTAGGATGTGATGAATGTGGCCCTTTATATCTGTATCCTTTCTCCCTAGAATACATTGTTTTGGTTAAGTCTCAAGGAACATATTAGGACAGATCTAATAGAATTGCATGCTATAAAATACTTCAAAACTGTTAAGGTTTTTATGAAAACCAAGGAAAATGTGTTATTACAGCAAAGAGAAGCTGTTGGTTCAGGTTCTGCCTGCCTCAGGTCACAGCTTCTTGGGAGTTTGACTGTGCTTATCCCACAGTGGAACAGTACAGTCAGAGGTGTGAGAAAGCAGAAGCTAGTATTCCCTGGCTTCCAAGACACCATTTGCCTCTGGAGAACTGCTCTGAGAAGACAGAATGACGTGTCAGCTGTCCACAGGCTCAAGGTGAGGCTGGGACCAGTTGCTCCCAAACTCCTGGACATCTAGGTATTGTTGAGTCGCAAGGAATTGGGAGCAGAGTCAGGGGCCCACAGGTTAACCTGGGGAAGGAAAAGGGGGATCTCTGGCTTAGCTCAGCAGTGATTGTCCTTAGTTTGCCTGTCTTTGTAGCTGGGAGCACAGAGAGGCCTTCTGCTGGAGGCTTAGGTTGTGGTTCAGTAGTCAAAGACCCCATCCATGCTCCCGACTGTGATTGTTGATGAAAGAGACAGTCCATGTCTCTAAACTGTTTATTGAAGGTTCATCATTGCAAATGAATGCATACCACACTGTACCAGCATCTCAGGGTAGATCTAAGATTAAATACCTTTTGCAGGGAAGAATGTCTAAGAAGGGAAGCATATTGGCTAAACCCTCAGGCCCTCTAGGTACCTCATTAGCATAGAGAACTCTGTTCTGAACCTATGTGACCTCAGGTAACGTTTTCTTATGTGGGGAGTGTGGCACATGTTCCAGGTCTGAAATCTGGCAGGGAGAGGGAGGCGCTTAAGTCTCAGGGGGTTATCCACCAAGTCTCCCAGTCTCAGACCTGCTGCTCTACCTTACCAAGCTTCCTGGCACGGTTTTACCACCCCACAAGAAGCTTGAAGAGATGTAATGAACAGAGGCAAAAAGGCATCTTTTACGAATAGCAGGTACAGGCAGGAACATTGGGTACAAACTAAGGAAATCCAAATAGATTTCATTAATAAGAATGTATCTAAGCTGCCTCATGGATTTTCACAAACTCACCACGATGATATAAGAAGTGAAGATGAGAGACTGTGGGCTGTGTGTGTTCACACTGAGAGACATAGTTCTTTGCAGAACTGTGTGGTTCTGAGATCCCAGGCCACACAGAACTCAGAACAATTAAATTCTAGTAACCCGCTCTGCTTCTCTGACTTCAGGGCATGCTGCTAAGCTCCAGCCACAGAGGGGAGGAGTGCAATCCTTTTAACAATGCCTTCTAGGCATCAGACATTCTGGAGAAGCCTGGGAGTTGCCAGTTATTCTGACCTAAGACTGCCAACACCACAGCACCCCACTGGTATGTAGACTGCAGGCCCTGCTTGGGACTCCTCCTTTCCCAGAAGGGGACACCCAACTTCCTGCCCCAATAAAACAGTCTAAGAACAGCACCCTGCTTAGAGAAGGGGGTAAGTGTTCTTGCCTACCTTAAGGAAAGGAATCCCTAGCAGGGAATGAAAGCATTTTTACTACCAGACAGAGGAGGATTTGGTCCAAAATCCTCAAAGTTAATGTACTACGCTCTTTTAATTTCAAACTAACGGTAACAGTAGTATAAGATTTCACTATGAACCTTCTCTTTGTCTGCAAGGGTCACAGTAAAGACACTGCAAAGACAAAATGGCTGCTCCCTTAGGGAAAGATTTATTTGTGAATAAGAGAACATTCAGAAGCTCCTAGAATAGTCTAAAGCAAAGAGAAAAATTAAGACTGGGCATGGCCAGGGATAGGGAAACAGGGAAGAAAGAATTTCAGTGACCATTAAGAGAGAGAATAGTAGATTCTCTAAGAAGGAATACTAGAGTAGCTGGGTTATAAGGAGGATGGAGAGGAGTAGCTGAGGGCAGGGAAGCTCACCAGCTAGAGCAAGCCTGGAAATTTAGAGTAGGGAAGGAGGGTAGCCTGGAGGGGTAAAAAGGGCTGAGATGCTAGTGAGAAGGTTTTGAATTGTATAATGGGTACCCATTATACATTGTGAATAGGAATTGTAGGAGCCTGGAGGCCAAAATGAACCTTGAGATCCAACCACAGGTATATGCCAATGGAGAGCCAACCATAAATTCTTTTGGTGAGAAGTAAGGTAAATTACTATGTTCCTGAGACAGGAACCTATTTCACAAGTTTCTGAGGAATACTGGCTTTTATCTAACTGCCAGAAGTCGTTCTATAGTCCAGCTTGAGCTCATGTCCAGGCATATGCACTTCCTGAGACCTAAAATTATTCATAGAGACCAGTGGTTCCCAACCTACGCATTGTGATACCTCTGGGGGTCACACAACTGGATACTTTCATTACAATTCATAATAGTACCAAAATTACAGTTATGAAGTAGTAATGAAATTTATGACTGGAGGTCACCACAACATGAGGAACAGTAGGTCACAACATTAGGAAGGTTGAGAACCACTGACAGAAATATGTTCTACCTAAAAGCAAGCAAACAAAATGAAACAAAACAAAGTAAATAAAAAAAATCCTCATTATCTATGCTATTATTTGAAGCTTAAAAGGCAATAAAGAAAATGTCTATATCTACTTATATATCTCTCTATCTCTATATATTGAAAGGGTCTCACAAAGAGTAGTTGCCTCTCTGTGTTACTGTGTTTCAGTGAGGATCCTATAGGAGAATCCTCACTTACAAAAAACAAACTTGTGTGTCATTCATTTATAATGTGCAATATTTTTTCAGAGAATTCATAATTACAATGGTTAAAAATCTAGATTAGGCATAGAAAAATTGTATACAGATAGATGAGGAGACAGACAGAAACTGATAGACATAGACAGGCAGACAGACCAACAGTCAGACAGACAGAAAGACAGACAGGTCTTTCAGATAGATGGATGGGTGGGTGGGTGGGTGGGTAGATGGATGAATATCTCATTTCTAGCTCATTCAAAATAGTTTTTGTTTATCTTACATACCTGCATATTTACCTGCATATATGAATGTACCATGTATGAGCCCATGGAGGCCAAAAGATGGCATTTGATTCCATGAACCTGAAGTAATGTGTTCTTACTGGTCAGAATATGGGTGCTGGGAATCAAATCTAGTCCTACAGTAAAATCAGCAGGTAGTCTTAAATACATCATCACCTCTCCAGCCCAGTTTGTTCTTTGTTAAATGAAAAATGTATGTAATCAATCAACATTTATAAAATACTCATGGAATTAAGATTTCTGAATTGTCCTAAGGAGTTTGTGTGGGTAATATTTTTATTTCCCGTTTTTGTACATAACTTAATGGGGGAAATACTATGAAGTATAAGGGGAATAAAAATCAATACTGCTATTATCAATATCAATAAAGGCAGTGAAATTGTGTTTCTTCAAAGCAATTCTGCATGTGGGTATCCTTTCAGATCTGTAGTCAGGTAACTTACTCTATATTAGAAATATTCTACTTCCATAATAGGACAATATAACAAATTAGACAATTGGAATCAGACTTCATTAGAAGACCAACCAGACAAACACTGTTTGCAACCAGTCAAATGAGAATGTGTTAAAAGTAAGTTGAAAGCTGCCCTTGCTCCAGGGCTGGGTCAAGGAAAAGGAACTGTAAACACACGTATCCCAGCATGCTTCTTTGTGAGCACATGAACAAGGCACTCTTTGCAGGCACAGGGCTTTGTTAATGAATGCAGAAAAGATTTCAACATCTGTGCCCAAGAGTTGCTAGAGACCCACTGTTGAGCTAGTTTTCAATGTTGTTTCATGTTAAAGAACCAAAATTAGCCCCTATACAACCATGTTATTGCATTTCTCTAAATCCTTAGAAATGGAAACTCAGCTCAGCTAAAAGAAAGAGCGAAATGGTGGGAACTTCTAAGATTTCTGAATATAGTATGTCTGAGGGATCAGGACGGACATGTGGCAGACGAATTAAGATTAAACTCTACAGTAGAGAAGACACAATATAGGGCACTGAGACATCAAGAGCCCATGAGACACTGACCTTTCTCTCTGTGGAACTGAGCCACTTGGAGCAGTAGATAAAAGAGATTGCACAGTCTAGGTACAGGACAGTGTGTGGACTGGTTGAATACATAAACTCCCCAATGAGGAGGCTATGGAATTGTTGCTGCGTATTCTGAGGATAAGGGAATTTTCATTTGTCTGGGAGGCACTGGATAGAGCTATAGCTAAACCCAAACCTTGCCCACTTGGCAAGAAAGTTCTTTCTTCCTAGACTCTAAAGTATAAATATCTTTTACTAGGCTTAGCTTACATCATGAAAATTGTTGATGCTAACTTTATTATAGCTTTGAATGGAAGTCACATGTTTGATTAGGTAAATTAGTATCACGGCATACACACTATATCAATTGCTATTGCTTTCTCTCCATGTAGCCACTGTTAAGGAAGTTGCCAGGATATCATCCAAATTGAACTATTAAAATCTTAATTGTGAAAGTGAGATACTATCTCAGAGCGAGAGATAAATATATGGGATGACATTCCAATTTTATTCATGTCCATGTTCATAAATAATCTAGTGTTTTTAAAAGGTGGATATGAGATATCAGTGCCCAAGAAGTAAGTTTATAGCATGAGGTTGAACACCAAAGATCCAGAGTAAATACTCCACCCAGGAGGGACTTGAAAGTAATCAGTCGTTATTTGTTTCTGCTGTATCACAGCTTACAAAAAAAATACCCTTCAAGTGGGATGCAATTATTTTTAACTCCTGTTCGTACACAGCACCGTTTACAATGGTGTCACTGAGCAGCTGAGCAGCAATAGCTTACCTTCTGTTGTGTGAACAGAGAAGGCAATGCTTGTTTGGATTCCCATCAACAACCAAGTGTGAGGGAGTGAAACAGATGCTGCCTGTGTGGTCCTGGGGTCTGAGGTGTTGCAGGAGAATGAGACCATCACTGTACTTTCCTAAATAAGCATGCTGAACACCACGAGAAACGAACATCAAAATTCTCTCAGATATATTTTCTAGGATGTATAAATGCAAAAGCTTGAATCTGAAGCATGGGGTAATAGGGAAGAAGTAATATAAAGTATTTCATCTATGTAGTGATTCCTGTAAATATCCCCAGTATTGCAGCTCAACCCTGTCCTGTGCATACCTGGTATCTTGAAATAGAAGGGGACACCTCCTCACTCTCAAGGAGCAAAGTCAAGGAAGCATCAGGTATGATTTTTCTCCAACTCAGAGTTTCTGACCAGGGGAGAGTTTACCTCTTTAATACATTCAGGCATCCTCTTGAGACCAATTATAAAATCTCAGAACCTGGTATTCTTTTATCATCGTGTTACCCTCTAGATCTACAGATAAAAGAGCTTAAAAACGGTGATAACGGAGGAACCCACAGTGAAATCCACGTCCCTACCTTCTCAAGGAGCATTTCTGTGCCTGTCCCAGAGGGCCATTTGAGCATTCTAGTTCCATCTTGTTTACAACAATACAAACAAGATGTAATTTCTGGCACCAGCCTGCTGTAGACTTCTTAAGCGGTGCTTAGAACTCTCTGCATTCTTTTTACAAGATTTCTGTATTTATCCCTTATATCATTAATACCACAGGGCCCACAAGGCACTGTGATATATAATTTTAAAATGAGGAACACACAGCGGAGAAAGGTTTTTCTGGGCAGAGATGTGATGGAAAACTAAATAAGGAACTGTTTGATGTCAGGATTTTGTTGATGTACCTCCTCGCCTAGTGCAGACCTTCCTCCGCTGCTCGTTCTGCTCTAACGGACAATATTACAAAATACAGACAATCTAAGTTGTAAGTGTATTTATGTAAGTGTGTGCTTCATAATCTTTGGCTTAATTATTTAATTTACATTTCATCATTATTTCTGTTATAGGAACACCAATATGAGGTTCAGCGGGGCAATTTTTGAAGTCGGGATAGAAGAGGTTTCTAAGGTAAGCACCTGGGCAGTTTTGTTTTGTTTTAATATGGGACAGGGACCTGAAGGAAATGGGGACAGAAGCAGGAGAGGGGAGGAGATGGGAGAGGGTGGGGTTGGAAAAGAATAGTCAGCATGTATAGTCTCCATGTGTAAACTTGTCAAAGATTAACATCAATCAACGAAGAGAATGTAATTCTGTCATCTGTAGTGTCTAGGATGGAACTGGATGCCATTGTGTTACATGAAATCTCAGGCCTTTCTTGGAGGAGAGCAGGCTACATGCTTTCATGTGCATTCTTTAAGAAACAGAAAACCAGATAGCAGCAATCATAACAGAAGAGAGTGGTCAGGGAGGGACAGAGGACAGAGGGTTAGGTTCATACAACGAATGACGTTGGATGGCCTATGGCGGGATACCTAGCTGACAAGAGTTATATGTTTCTAAACACTTTGAATATTCCCTAACACAAGGAAATTATTTGTGGCTGAAGCAATAGATGCCAGTAAACCAGATGCAATTATTTAAATGAACATTGTATCGAATTGTCTCACCATATCCCATAAATGGAGTATTTTAAAACAAAATATATTAAATACATAATATATTGAAACAAAATATATTAAAATATATTCAAACATTTTTTAAAGAATTAAAGTCTTGGCATCATTTCATTAGAATACAGCTGAGGACAGACACTCTCGGTTAGAACAACGGTTATTTCTCACCGTGTTTGCACACCGCTTGGTGTTTCTAACCTATGACAAACAGTGTGCAAATGCATCAAGTTCCCAGACATTTAATAAAGGTGTTAGTATTTTCAACAGTCTCTGCCATCCCCCAAATAAATGGGAATAAATTTTAGTTTTGAGAGGCCTGAGAAGTCATTTATTTAGCAGATAAACTTCCTGCTCAGAAAAAAATAAAACTAATAATGTCAGCATGTAAATTGGAGTAAGGTGTTCTAATAAGGCGCAGAAGGAATGAAAAGGTCCTGCCATTGCATAATAAATGAGATGACATACTGATGGCTCGTCTTATCCCACTGAAAAGGCTGTAAATAATAAACAATAAAATGAACAGGCAAAGAGTCTTTCTCTAGGCCAGTGAGTCGACAGATTTCACCAGTAAATGTCACCACTATGAGTATGAGAGATTCATAAATTGTGTTGAAATTTAGATAAACCTTTTCTGTAGCAGAGATGTGTATAGCAGGGCATAGTCTTTTTTTTATTAGATATATTCTTTATTTACATTTCAAATGTTGTCCCCTTTCCTGGTTCCCACCCCCTGAAAATCCCCTCGCTCACCCATTATGTAAAGTTTTGTAAATACAAAATTTGTCTTAGTGAAGGCTATTTGGCTTCACTTTCATTGGTGTCCCTTCAACAACTGTGAGAGGCCACTCCTCTCTTGTAAATTAATTCTCCGACACAACGATATCTTTAGCAAGGAAATTTGCTGGTAGCCTAAAATTTCACAAAAAGAGATTTGGAGTCAAAAGTAATTCTAGATGTTTCAAAGTGGATCGACTTAACTCAACAGTGGCTGGTGGCTCAGAAATGTTTAGTTAAAACCTTCTGAAAACCTGAGAGGATCCATAGAGATCCCTTGATGCATTCAGCAATCTTGTGGATCAACAGAGGACCAAGTGCTAGTGGTTTGTGCAGACAGAAAGGTGAATTGTGGAGCTGAATTAAGGCTGCTGAAACACTGCCTACTGCATATAGCAATCATGACCATCAGCCGCACACATCTCTGTAAAGCCTGCAAGAAAATGTTTGGACTTCAAAGGACAGGGTCTTGGGTGGTGATGCAAGTAGGATTTAGGAACAGGTATGGAAACAGCAAATCTTTTAATGTTTCCACTGCCTTTTGGTCCTGGAAGGGAAGATACTATCCTACCTCAAGTCTTACTGAAAGCTGGTAGAAGAATTACCATGCACTGTGGAGCAATCTCTCCTTCAGTTTGAGAGCAAGTATTGCAGATAAATGACCCTTCCTGACAATGTCCTCATTCTCTGACCCAGGGTTGGACAAAAAAGGAAGACCTCTGAGAAATGTCGAGCCAAACGCTCAGTGTAAGATGCCGGAATCTTTTTTTCAAATGCAACTTCTTTATTCTTGTGAAAGGAGAATTATTTGCTTCTCATGGAGAAGCACTTAACAGTTTCCTGTAGTTTCCAAATCTATATATCAGAAAATTTATTCATCAAAACAGCTACAAACATGATGATAAACATAGCCTCCTTTCAAAAATAAAACCTAGATTGTGTGTGTGTGTGTGTCTGTGTGTGTATCTGTGTGTGTGTGTCTGTGTGTGTGTGTGTGTGTCTGTGTGTGTATCTGTGTGTGTGTGTCTGTGTGTGTGTGTGTGTGTGTGTGTGCGTGTGGGGGGGGGTCAGTAGGTGAAGTTGCTTGATGCCAACCCTAACATGAGTTCAGTCCCCAAGAAAGACCCATGTGGTAGTTGAAGAGAATCAACTCCAGCAAGTTGTATCTCGATCTCCTCACTTACATGTCAGAACACCCCTCAACAGATATTTATTCAGATGCATGGATGGATGGATGGATGGATGGATAGATGGATGGCTGGATGGCTGGATGGATGGATAGATGGATATCCAAAGAGAAATAAGCATATTGTCTCAGTTTTTGGTGAAAATAAAATCTCTTAGCTCAAATTAATTTTATGAATCAAAACTAAGCACACATTTCCTAGAAATTTCCTTGTTTTTGTTCCAAATATAATTTATTTACATTTGTTTATGGAACATATTCTTATTGTGTGTGTGTGTGTGTGTGTGTGTGTGTGTATTTCTGGGAAGGAAATTCATGCATTTTAATACTGAATTTCCAAAGCTTCATTATTGAAATAATAAATAAATAAACAAACCTTATTTACTTACCTATAGTACATGCTGGCCTCAAACTCCCCGTGTACCCCAGACTATCCTTGAATTTGCCATTCTTCTGCCTATGCACTAAGAGTTCTGGATCTTTCAGACATATGTCACCATCTCGCTTGATTTTACTCTTTAGTGCAGGAATGTAGCCGCTTATGTTTGTACTAAATCATATCACTGTGGGAGGAAAACAATTTTTGAGTGTTGTTCTATTGTTTTGGTTTTATCTATATTGTCTTGGAATTAAATGGGTTTACTCAGACATAGTCAATACGTTTTCATGAAGTAAATTACACAAACTAAAATCTTTTAAAGACTTGATCTAATTAGAATGTACCTTTACAAGTAGTCTATTCTATAGTACAAGGCAGTTATTTCATAGACACTCACAGTGTTTGTCTTATGAACATGAAAAGGGTAGTTTCCTCGGGTGAGCTACATAGCAGCTTATCCTTTCAGGAAAGCAAGAAGTAACACTCACTTTAGTTTTAAACAAGGAAGAGGAATCAATGTCTCCATAATCCTCATACTAGGATTCACCAATGTTTTATGCATGGAAGTTAGTGACAGGATTGGAAGGCTAAGGTAGATGAGGCAAGGAATCTAAAATGGGACAGGAATGCCCATCTCGACCTACGCTACTGGCAAAAGTCAAGTTGGTATCCTCAAAAGGGAGGGGAAGCACAAAAAATGTGAGATGTAAGGTTACTCAGGGGAGAAAAAAAAATCACACTCAGAATCAGATTGTCCTGATTCCCTAAAGACCAGCACAATGGGCTCAGGGTCCGGAGATGTGCAATGCTCTCTTCAAATTACATACATTTCAGAAGAGATATAGGACTGATTGGCACTGCAGCCAACTGTCTGCTGCAAGCTGTAAGAGGAACTTACTCTGCCCTATGATCTCCAAAGTCAAGGTGAGTACCACTGTTCACTCTTTTGCCCTCAAGTTATTTTGACAACCATTAATTGATGAGTATGTGTGTGCCTCTGGTGACAATACGATTAGGACCTAAAATATATCAAATATACTCTTTTTAATATATTTTATATCTTCACCCCGCCCTGAGATTTACAGTATACAGATTTTTCTCGGCCTTAAATGAAAACTTTTATAAATTATGGTGTGTCTAAATCATGCACTTTTACTCTTCAAGCAAGTGATATCAACTAATACAATTTATGGGACTATATTTCTGAATATATCCCACAGTTCACGTTTTTCCTTATGAGACCGATAAAGAATGCAGTCATTAATTCTTTAAGAAATGGCAGTAACAAGACAAACAAAAATGAAATAAAAGACTCTGGCATACATGGACATATTCCCAGACCAGCCTGCCTGCATTTAGAGATGGTTGCAAATAAATAAATGAGTCATTTGCAGAAGAAAACAGTAACGTAATTACTTAGGAAAGCTAAAGCCAGCAGTATTCATAAATTTATTGACTCAGTAGTGACCACAAATCATAACATTAACATCCTCTAGATAGGCTCAGAATTTAATTCTTTCACACAGAAAAATAGGGAAGGAAGAATTGAATGGAGGAAGGAAGAATGGAGACTGATAAATGAGAGAGAGACAGAGACAGAGACAGAAAAACAGAGAGAGACAGAGACACAAAGAGAGACTGAGACAAAGCAGAGAGACAAAGAGAGATGAGAAAAAGAGAAAAGAGGGAGGAAGGAAGGAGAAACTTGTAAGTCTCTTTAGCAGTAGAGTAAGGAGGGTAGGGGTCAGTGAGGCTTTGCCTAGGGACAGTATTTCAGTGGTGCACTGGACTTGAAAATACTGATTACTTTTCCTCTTAAAATCCTATTTATTCTAGCTAGAAAAAATTAACAATGGTTTAAATAAAAAGAAACATCTAGACTTCTGCCTGGCAGAGGGACCCCGCACTGGGCGGGAGCCTACCAGCTTCCCTTCCGCGACCTCTGTTCCGGTAGACTGCACTGAAGAGACAGGTACCCAGGCTCTCCCCAATATAACATCACTTGGGACACAGCCTGTTGGGGCTTCCACCTGCGCCCAAGAACGGGACAGCGCTGTGGTCGTCTGGGTGCCAGATCTGCAGGCCATCACCTCTGCAGGGTGACCAGCGCCACGGAGAGAGTGCAGAGTGCACTCCTCCATCTTTGCTCCAGTGGCCGGGAAGTTGGGACTGCCAGGCTCTGAGACAGGCATAATATCGTTTGGGTCTCGGGCGGCTTGTGTGTATGTGGCTCCCAAGTGCTGGGCAGATCTGCAGTAACCAGCGTGCTAGCTCTGCTGTGGGACTTCTGCCTGGCAGAGGGACGCCCCCCCCCCCCACTCTAGGAGAGATCACACACCCCTGCACAGGGCAGGAGCCTATCAGCCTCCCTTTGGCGACCTCTGCTCCAGGAATCCACTACACTGAGCCTTTGGATGTGCAAGGACTCCCCAATACAACATCACTTGGGGCAAAGCACATCAGGGCTCCAAAGTCACTCAGGAGCAGGGCAGGCCCCAGAAATCTGTGCCAGGGGAATCCTGGCAATCCAGGGGGGGCAGAAATAGCTTTGCAGGCTCACAGGAGGTCCAACCAACAGCCAGTGGCAGCAGGACCAACTAACATCAGAGGTATCCAGATGGCAAAAGGCAAACGTAGGAATGTTACTAACAGAAATCAAAGTAATGTGGGACCATCCGAACCCAACTCTCCAACAGCAGCAAGTCCTGGATACCCCACCACACCCGAAAGACAAGACCTGGATTTAAAATCACTTCTCATGATCCTATTAGAGGATCACAAGAAGGACACAAAGAAATCTCATAAAGAGTTACAGGAGACCATGAATCAACGGTTAGAAGCCCTTACAAAGGAAACACAAAAATGGCTTAGAGAAATGCAGGAGAACATGGATCAAAAGATGGAGGCCCACAAGGAGACAACACAAAAATCGCTTAACGAGATGAATCAACGGGTAGATGCACTCACAAAGGAATCACAAAAATTGCATAAAGAAATGCAGAAGAATATGGGTCAACAGACGGATGCCCATAAGGAGGCAACACAAAAATTGCTTAAAGAAATGAATCAACTGTTAGATGCCCTCACAAAGGAAACACGAAAACTGCTTAAAGAAATGCAGGAGACGATGGATCAACAGATGGATTCCCATGAGGAGGAAACACAAAAATCTCTCAGAGAAATGCAGGAGAACGTGGGTCAACAGGCAGAAATCCTGAAAGAGGTAATGCAAAAATACCTTAAAGAAATACAGGAAAATACAAACAAACAAGTGAAGGATCTCAGCAAATCCATCCAGGAACTAAAAAAGGAAGTAGAAACAACTAAGAAATCACAAAGGGAGACAACTTTGGAGATAGAAAACCTTGGGAAGAAATCAGGAGTCACAGATGCAAACATCAACAATAGAATACAAGAGATGGAAGAAAGAATCTCAAGTGCTGAAGATTCCATAGATAGCATCGACTTAACAGTCAAAGAAAATGCAAAATGCAAAAAACGTGTAACCCAAAACATCCAGGAAATCCAGGACACAATGAGAAGACCAAACCTAAGGATTATAGGTATAGATGAGAGTGAAGATTTGAAATGAGAGGGGGTTGAATGGAGAAAAGAGGGAGGGAAGGGGGCTTATGGGAATTTTGGGGAGGGAGGAAACGGGAAAGGGGAAATGATTTGGAATGTAAATTAAAAAAAATAAATAAATAAATAAAAATAAAATTATATATATATATATATAAAAGAAACATCTAACCATTAAAGACTTTAGGACATACTATTTGAACCTGTATAAACAACTTCTCATCTGAAGTGATGTGGACCCTGAGGATAATTACTAATTGTGAAGCCAGGTTCTCCATTCCCACCATGAGTTTTCAATTTAGAAGATAGCTGCTGATTATCACCAGGCCAAAATGCCTCTTTCCCAATCTGTCTACAAACTACGCAGTCAAGGGAGTCAGAAACAGGGTGGTATCATTTCTAAACAAACTTCCAACTTATAGTTAAAGTCAAATTATTCATTTTGTTTAGAAAATCGGGTTTGAGATGGGCTTCCAGCTAAGGCTTCTTCTCAGGACCCTCAAATCAATGGGAACTCATTACTTGATCCGTTGACACAAGTGTCTAATTTCCTAACACAGCTCAAATAATACAGAATGTAAGAATGGTGCATGTGTACACACCCTTTCAACCTTGTGCCTCTAGTTTAGTGTTTTCTGTTAGTTGGGAAAAGGCAGCATTCATTTTCCCAGGACCATTGCCAAGGAATGCTGGTCAATTTCTGGCCTTTATGTAGTCACTACATCAGCCAGTGTTGTGGATTTTGTCTCTAAAGCACTACTGATATGATTTTCCCTTTCAAAGTTCTGACCTCTATACCCCTCAATCCAGTGCCATGTCTTGCTTCAAAGTTGCAAATGGCCTCCAGGATTCTCAACAATCTACTGCTGCATAGCAATCAAAATTCTTCATATAAAACACGGATTTAGTAATGACATTTCTGCATTTGCCCAGTCCTCGGATCTGTTCTTATTGGACTCCAGTCATGTATTCCTGATGATGCCTCATATCATTAAGTGGGAGAGAGCATCCATGGCTAGCCAATATGAGGCTACCAGTCAATTATTCTGCTTCATAAACAATATTTTTCATAGTACAGTACAATTCTAATAGTTTTCTATTTCCGTGTGTGTGTGTGTGTGTGTGTGTGTGTGTGTGTATGTGTGTGTGTCCTTGTTGCTAATGATGACAATCATGGAAAATAAGTCTTGCGAAGAGTCAAAAGAGGCACAGCTATCTTAAGAGTTGAATGATGCAGAATGCGAGCTGTGACTTAGGCAAAGGGTTTAGATGGTAAGACATAGACGTATACAGAATATCATGGCTTGGATATGAAGTATTCCCCCAAATAATTGTGTGATGTGAACTAGGTCTAGACCTGGTGCCACTATCTATCTGGGGAGTCTTTTTGGAAGAACTATGTCACTTGCTGTGAACCCATGAACTGGTCCTAGCCATGACTTCTACTGAGTCTTTGCTTTGTGTCTACCATGGATTCCCGTTAATCATACATTCCTACTGCCCTGATAAGTGTGACTCTCAGCGTCTACAGCCTGAATCCCATAAAACCTTGAATTAAAATACAACAAACGTCTGACATAAAATATGCTTGTGGTAGTGAATCTTACTCAGGGGTTTCTACCCCACCTTAGATCACTTAATTCCCAAATAAATGACACAAAACCTTTATATTTATAATAAGCCTTAAAGTACTAAAACTGGGCAGATACCTACTTTGTCTACTTCCCTTGCCAATATCCCTGAAATATGACTTGCCATGTTCTGCCTGGGCTGCTCCGATTACACCTGACTCTCATGACTCTGCTCACAAGATGTACCACTCCAGGGCATCTTCTCTATTCTCCTCTCTCTTTTCCTTGTGATTCTTGACTCAAACCCCAAGCCTGAAAACCAAAGCCCTACCTACCTCTCTTCTGCCCAACTAGAGCCCGTAGGCACCATTTTTTCAAACAATAGTTTTAAATTAAGGAGCAAGGTTTGCGCAACAAAGGTTGGTAAGCCTGAGAATTCAGTCTTGAAGCAACTAAGCCTTCTGGTACAGAACTTAGCATTAAAATACACAGTAGCAGACCAAACCTCAACATAAATTGGCTGTGAATTGAGTCATATTTGCCTAAATAAAAGGGTTTTTTTTGTTTGGTTGGTTTTTTGTAGAATGCCAGCAAGGCAGGGCATGGATGACTGAAATGAGTGTATGTGTAAGGCCAAGGAGGTTATCACTTAAACAATGCCATTAGTAGATGATATTAGAGGGATCTGGAGGGATTTTTGCCCTCATCACCAGATGAACTATGATTCGGAGAAGTGAAGGGCTCAAACAGCAACAATAACAACAACAACACAAGAATCTCTGGAAATTTGACCATTGTCAAATCTAATGCTTGCTTTAGATTTGACAATGGAGTCACACTAATGGAGAGTGTGTGACAACTTTAATCTCAGGTCTACAACTTTTGGGGGAAGAGACATTTTCCAAACATTCCTGGATCTTGTGTCCTCCTTGAGTGCGATTTTGTAAATCTGAATAAGTGAGAGAAGTTTCATAAATTCCATATGAACTCATTAACTTCATCATGAAGGTGTGAAAAGCTATGGTCTTACTCTTTCCAGCTGAGAGGGTTGTCTATAATAAAACACCTATCACTTCAGGGATTTTAAATTAGCAACCCATCTGGTAGGAAAGAAAAAAAAAACAATAATGAGGACAGCATTACTCACGAGGGAAGGATTGAGTTTGACTCAAGGGACTAAACAGTATCGTGATCAGGTTTTTGTTTTTTTGGGTTGTTTTTTTTTCTCGTTTGTTTTCTTTTTTTTTAAGTTTCAGTGCATATTAAATTATCACACCTCTGAGGGTCACATTTAAAAAAATAGATTTCTGTATTCTAACCCCAAAAGAATATTCTTGAAGAAATGGACAAGTAACTGTTAATTAAATGCAGAACCTAATCTTTAACTCAGGGCTAGATAGGTCCTGCTGACATTCTCATCAGGGCCTGCTGCAATTATTTGCTTGTTAAGCGGCAGAAATGAACACAGTATCTTCTTGATAGGGAGCTTCTGGCAATCTAGAACTATTACTTTTACTAAAAATAAAATACCCAGAGCTCCCAGGTACGAAACCACCAACCAAAGAGTACACATGGAGGGACCCATGACTCCAGATGCATACGTAGCAGAGGATGGCCTTGTCGGAAATCAATGAGAGGGGAGGCCCTTGGTCCTGTGAAGGGGAATTTCCCAGTGTAGGGGAAGGTTAGGGTGGTGAGACAGGAGTGGATGGAACACTCTCATAGAAGCAGGGAGAGCGGGGATGCGATAGGGGGGTTGCAGAGGGGAAACCAGGAAGGGGGACAACATTTAAAATGTAAATAAAGAATACATCTAATAAAATAATAATAATAATAATAAAACACAGCTAGTGCTGGTGAGAGCATGTGTGTTTGTTGAATCCTAGCTGGTAGAAAGTGGCTCATTTCACTTCTTAGAAGGGGATTCGGCCTGGCTCTGAATAGCAAAATAACTTTTAAAACTTCTCTCATTAGTTGTATTATGCATGTTCCCTGTCACCATAATTCACTAATACAGCTTTTAAAATCCTGTTTGTCTAATATCAGGTCAGTAAATCTATGGCATATTTACAGGCCATTATGTAGCCATGTTTAGGAAAGCTGAGGGGCCTCTGGAAGCCATCACAGAGTGAGTGATGAGTCAGGAGACAGGCTTATTTGAGTTTCATATAGAGGCTGCAGATCTAGGTGTTATTCTTCATGTTTGTGGCATCAATATAGTCATATTTATAATAACAAAATAAAATACATTATATATATTGTATCTTTAAACAGAAAGTATATTACCTGGGGGTAGTAGTAGATTTACAGTAATATGTCTATATACTCTTGTAATACCTGCACTTTTAATGGTGAATATCCATTACTTCATAACTAAGAAGCAAGCAGCGAGCGCTTCCCTTTACAAAACACCGAGGAGATGAATGACTCCCACAGTCGTTTTGTTTAATTCATTTTAATTTGGTTCACAAAGCACAGCAATGGGGGAGGCCAAAATAAACACCACTGCTCAAACGGCAGATGGACTTTTATTCAGCATTAAAGTTCTTCCTGACTGTCCAACTTATATGATGTAAAACATTTAACTGTTGCTGACTTATGGAACTTAGTTATTCTTTGTCTTCTTTGCCCTGCAAGACACTTAACTTAGTTATGGGCATTCAACATATACACAAAACTTTATTTTCCAAAGTGGCATTTAAATCAAATGTTTATTGTTTATTGTTAGGAATCTGTGTGTGTGTGTGTGTGTGGTGTATGTCTGTGTGTATGTGGTATGTATTTGTATATGTTTCTGTTTGTGCGATGTATGTCTCTGTGTGTGTGTGTGTGTATATGTGTCTATGTGATGTATGTCTGTGTTTATGTGGTATGTGTGTGGGTGTCTGCTGTATATGTGTATGTGCCTGTTTTGTGATGCATGTCTATGTGTATGTGGTGTGTGTGCATCTGTGTGTCTGTATCTGATTGTGTGGTGAATGTCTGTGAGTATGTGGTCTGTATGTATGTATATGGTTTGTCTGTGTGTGTGTCTCTCTTTTTGTGTGGTGTATGTCTGTGTGTATGTGGTGTGTGTGTATGCACGCATGTGTGTGTATATGTGTGTGTGTGTGGTATATGGCTGTGTGTATGTGTGTGTCTGTGCATATATGTGTCTGTTTGTCTGGTATGTGTATATGGTATATTTGTATATGTGTTTTGTGTGATTTTATGTGGTATGTATGTATGTATATATGTATATATGTATATATGTATATATGTATATATGTATATATGTATATATGTATGTATGTATTTGGGGTGTGTATGTATGTGTCAATGTGGTGTGTGTGTGTGTGTGTGTGTGTGTGTGTGTGTGTGTGTGTGACTTGTTTTGGCTCAAGATTTCAAGGTTTCAGAGACTTTATTCCTTGTTGGCTATCTCCTTGTCTGTTGAAAGGGAAAACATCCTGGCAGAAGAGCACAATGGAGTGAAATAAATGTGCCTTTGCTAGCTATCTTCTGTATTCCTCTGATTTATTCCCTCTGGGCTCTTGTCCTATCAAGTGGTGCCACAATGCTCACCTATAGGGCAAGTCTCCCAACTTTACTTACCCCTCCTCTCTGCAGCCTCCTCAAAGATGCACTGATTTCCTATGTGCCTCATAATCCAATAAAATTGATAATCAAGAGTGTTGTCAAGGCTTCCGGTAAAATAGACTCTACCCAACTCTGATATAAGCATGTAGATTGATTCAAAACTGCAAACAAACAGAAGACATGTGTAGGGTATTTCCTATCAAATCCAGACACCTCTATAAGTACAAGTACCTACTGTGTAAGCAGAATCGCTTTCTACACCTACAAGGAAAAGTGCTAGACCATGACCTAAGCATGTCATGTTTTCAAGTAGGCTTACTTCAGTGTGTACAGAAATATCTATGACGAACTTAACTTAGGGGTAAAGAAATGGGATGTGTTTCAGGACATCAGGACATTAGTTCCACCTCACTTTTACATTACTCCAATATACTAGTGACCTCTGCATTGGTACAAGAGTCCCCCAAAGACAAGACCTCATATATTGGTATCCTAAACTAAGAATGACTCTGAAGGCATGTCTGCCTCAAAATGACCTCCCAGGAAAAGTGTCTTCCAGATGATACTTCAAGGAATTGAAATGCTGCTCAAGTTGTGGTTAAAGGAGACCAGGTGGCATTTGAGCTGGTAGCAGAATTTGTAAGTTTCACTTGAGTGACACTGGTTTACCACAAGAGTGAGGGGTTCACTAAGGCTTCCTCCAAGCTTCTAAATATCTACGAGTGCTAGGCAATTCATGGTATTTGTCTCTTGAAAAAAGACCTTGAGAATCTGTTGTTTGAAGCCAGGAAAGCAAAACTTAAGTTGTAAGGGAGACTGTGGGATATCAGAGATGCCCGACATTGGAAATGTGGAATATACACTCAAGAAATGGCATTTGAAATCAAGTTGGCCCAAGAGAAGAGTCTGTGTATATTTTATGTAGTAAAGCTTGAGAAGCAGGACTCTGCTGGAGTTCTTGAGTTCCAGATGCCAGATACAGAGAAGAAATGTGGTTTGAATTTGTTTGTGTGGAATTTGTTTGTGTGTCTCTTTGTGATTCTCACATTTTTTTCCCTTTTGGGATAAGAATATATATTTGGTATCATTGTATATTGGAAGTAAGTAACTTTAAAATAATTATGGGTATTCCCAGTGAAGAAATGGCCTTGTACCTAAGAATAGACTTTGGACCAGTGTTAGCACTATTAAAGATGATAGGAACCTGTCAAGATAATGTACAGGAATAATAATCTTGCAACATGGCTTCTCTGATCACATCCAAAGATCTTCTAGTAGATGTCTATGTGATATAGCTCAAGTGCAGACACTACACATACCTGTAATTCCTCTGACTGGAATATAGACGTGTCCTTAGTATACACATTTAATCCCAAACAATGTTGGTAAATTAGTTTGTAAAAGGAAGCAGCCATGTTTGAAAGTGAAGCTAGTTCAATGTTTGGTCAGTCAGTTCAATAAGTTAGGTTCTGTTCAAAAATCAGTGCAGGAGGCAATGCAGCAGATTTGAACTTTTTAGCGAGTTCCGTACAGTTTGGTGCAGGTTAGAAGAGATACAACAAGTCAGAGAATGAGGAGGAATCAGAAAATTAAAACAGTTTGCTAGAGGTTGTTTGAGGAAGAGCAATTCAGTCAGAAGCTAAGAGAAGTCAGTTTGAATCAGTCAACTTGGAGAGGAGTTTGAGCCAGAACAGCTGAGTTAAGCCAGTCAGCCAGAATAGAGAAAGAGCTAGAAAGAGTGAGATTATTCAGCAGTAACATCTGGTGAATAAAAGTTACTTTTACAAGATATGCTAAATAAATTTTGCATTATAAAACTTTAGGAGTCAAGATATAATGTTTTATTTAAAGTAAAGTGTCTGCATGCCAAGTTGTCAAAAAGTAGAGCTGTAGTGCTTAATTTTGATTGTCAATTATAAAAGATTTACAATCACCTAGGAGTCCCTGCTTTTTGTGTGTTTATGTATCTGTGTGTGTGTGTGTGTGTGTGTGTGTGTGTGTGTGTGTATCTGTGTCTGTGTGGTTATGAGTCGGGGGTGGCATCTCCAAAGATGCTTAACTGAGGTGGGACGACTTCTTGGATGTGGGCTTCTGGGATGTGGTCCCAGACTGAATAGATAGGTGTAAGTATACCAAATGCTAATATCCATCTCTTTGTATTTTCTAGCAGTGGAAGTAGTTTGACCAGATGCAGTGTTTCCTACTCATAAGCCCAAATATAATTTTCTTCACCCTCTGTATTTCTCTCTTATCCCTTCCTATACCTGATCCTGCCCTCGTATTCCCTTCCCATTCTCTCTCCCTCCTTGGTCCTTAACTCTATCTCCTGTGATTATTTTGTTCCCCCTTCTATGTAGGATTGAAACATCCACACTTTGATCTTCCTTCTTCTTAAGCTTCATATAGTTTGTGGGTTGTATCGTGGATATTCTGAGCTTTGGGGCTAATATTCACTTATCAGTGAGTATATACCATGTATGTTCTTTCTTGTCTGGGTTTCCTCACTCAGCATGATATTTTCTAGTTCTATCCATTTATCTGTGAATTTCTTCATATCACTGTTTTTAATAGCTGAGTAGTAATCCATTGTGTAAATATATCACAGTTCCTATATCCCTTCTTCTGTTGAGGGATATCTGAGTTGTTTCCAGCTTCTGGGTATTATAAATAAGGCTGCTATAAACAGTGAAATTGAATAAAAATATGTTGCATTGAGGGATGTGGAACTGGAGGGAGCCACTAGAAAGTCCCAGATGCCAGGGAAGCAAAAGGCTCCCAGGACCAAATGGGGGTGGCATTAGCTGAAATACCCAACACAGGAGATAGACTCTGTAGAGGTCACCTCCAGTAGAGAAATACTGCCCCTAGCTGAGGGATGGAGCCACTCACCCATCTCAAAATTTTAACCCAGAATTTTGCCTGTCTAAAGGAAAGACAAGGACAAAAAATGGAGTGGAGACTGGAGGAAAGGCCATCCAGAAACCTCCCCACCTAGGGAATTTATCCTGTCTTCACACTACAAACTCTGACACTATTGCCGATGCCAAGAAGCACTTGCTGACAGGAGCCTGGTATGGATGTCTCCTAAGAAATTCTGTCAGCACCTGACTAATACAGAGGCACAGTTAGCCATCAGACTAAGTCCAGAGAACGCAGTGGAAGAGCTAGGGGAAAGACTGAAGGAACTAAAGGTGATTGCAACCCAATAGGAAGAACATTATCAACTAACTGGACCACCCAGACCTCCCAGGGTCTAAACCACCAACCAAAGAGTATACATGGTGGGAACCATGGCTCCAGCTACATGTGTAGCAGAGTATAGCCTTATCTGGTATTAATGGGAGGGGAGGCCCTTGGTTCTGTGAAGGCTTGATGCCTCAGCATAGAGGGATGCTAAAGCCGTGAGGCAGGGTGAATGAATGTGTGGGGGTGCACCCTCACAGAGGCAAAAGGGAGGGGGGATGGGATTGGGGGTTTGTGGGATGATACCAAGAAGGGGGATATCATTTGAAATGTGAACAGATAAAATGATTAATAAAAGAAAAAAATAAAATGAATGAAAAAACTTTCTTCACTTGAGCTGTACTTTATTAGACTAAGGGAGTGGGGAAAATTAACCACTGAAATTAATATCATTACTGCATTTGGCTACTACCAGGCAATACTTAGTAAGAGCCAATGCTATCCACTGAGCTTTAGCCACACATTTGAAATTCTGCTCATTATATTACAAGGAGCTGCACCCCAAATAATTCTTTAAATGGAAGTTGAAGCAGGGAACATTCATGCTTACATCATTATGACACTCAATATTCCCTGGGTCTTACATAAGCAACATTTATGGTCTCTTCTAATTTATTTCCCTAAGCTGAACTCTCTACTCTGAGTTATTTATTAATTTGTTCTTTCTAGGAAAACCATAATTCATTCCATTTATGAAGATAAATCTCATTATTCAAAGATTCTTGAGTCTCATATAATTTTGTCTACTTGGAGTGCCTTTGACTTCAATTCCTTATGGCAAAAGACATCTTTGAAAGACTGGGTGAAATGCTTTTGCTCCAAAGATTTTGTTATTTCTTCTTTCGCAGAACACTTTTCTTTATTATCCCACCAAACGCTCTGCAGCCCAGGGTTGTGATATATGTCCTCTTCTCTGAGGAGCATATCATCTTCCATCTGTATCTTTTCTACAGCACTTTACTTCTTCTTGTTGGGTCTGTATTCCATTTAAAATTCTGCCTTTGTAACTCTGTTCTTAACCACTGTAGGATTGAAGGAGACTTTGTTTCATTCCTCTGTCTTTCCTTAATTGATGTGAATAATATGAAAACAGGATTGGTGGTACCTGAAGTCAGGCAGAACATTCTTTTTCCTATGCAATTTGTATATCAAAGAATTAAGAGCAATGACACATACTAGAAAAAAGCTTTCAAAAGGTAATATAAGACTCATGGTGGTAAACATTAATAAAGAGCCCATGTGTGTACCCAGATGGCCATGAGGCAAAGGCTATGTAGTATACAAGTTCATGTCTCTGTAATATTTTCTGTCTGCATATGTCATCCACAGATGAAGACCAATAGATGGGGCCTAGAGAAGTCATTTATAAATTGTAACATAAGTTAGTAATTAGATATTTTGCACACTTAAGGTAATTGCTATATACCTGGAATATTTCCGCATTTATTTATTCCAGGTTGGTTTGGTTGCATTGTTGAGTTAGTCATGATCTGGTAACTCTCAAATTGATTCATTGCATCTTCAGAGTTGTTAGGTCACATACCATGGGGTAGAATGTAATGCTAAAGGACAATCAGCTACTGGATTTTAATTGGAGTTTTACTCGGCATTTAGAGTGTCTTTGAAAGCAGCAGAAGGTGTTGATATCAAGTGTAATTGTGAAAGTTTAGCTGCAGCTAAATACATTCTCAGGTACTTGATGTACTATGTATTGTACTGTGTATTAGCATCTCTCATAATCCATAATATTAGCATAGAAAGTTTCTTTATATTGTGACATCCATGCTATTTGTACAGACATTATATTTTTAATTAAATTGTCATGTTGTTATCACAGCTATCATAATCTATGCTAGGCAAAGGAACAAATAATGAATACAAATGATACATCTATGTATGAGATATACATTGTCTTCTCCACTGTGAAATTTAAGAGAAAACAAACACAAAAGCAAACACATGGAATAGTTACAAACTCTGATATTGTTTTCCTGCAAAAAAAAAGTTACTGGGATAAAATAGAGAATAACATCTGTGGTTAGTAGTGAAAAATTGCCAGGAGCCAGCCCCGGCAAAGGTGTTTCTTCTTCTTGATTCTCCTTGAGGCAGCCGAGGGGCGGGAAGAGTGTCGGTGGCAGGTCAGACTCTGTCTTACGAAATTCTGGGGGTAAGACTTTGTCTTACGGAAAATTTAGGGTTGCTGTATAATAAAAAGTTTACTTATCTAAGTCTAAGTTACTATGCTACTGTAGCTGACCTGTCTTCTATAATCCTCTGAGGCCAGAAACTGCAGTTTCTGGCATTTAGTACCTCTTCCTCAAACTGGTAAAGATTAGGTAAATTGCCTTTGTCCTATCTCCACAGGAACTGCTGGGCTCTAACTTTCAGCCTGCTAGTCAGAAGTCGCAGAAGTCGCAGAGGGAAAAATGGAACACTTAGAGAAGTGGTTAATGAGTTTATTACTAAGTTGTTAAAAGTTTCCTATGAAAGCTATCTAAGAGGGAAAAGCTGAAAGATCCTAAGTGGAAAAAGGGAAAAATTCATCTAAGTGGGGAAAGGTAGAGAGAGAGAGAGAGAGAGAGAGAGAGAGAGAGAGAGAGAGAGAGAGAGAGGAGAAGAGATTGAGAATGAGAATGAGATTGAGATGATTCTCTCTTTTGTTTTCAGTTCTTATACATCTTTCAGAATACATGATCACATGTTACAAAGTTCATCACAAGTTCAAACAAAAATCAAACCATAAATTGAAATAGAAGTTTACAACAGAGAATGTTTACATGCATATCCATTAGGAGCAATTATCTAGCTAAACATCTACCATTTGCCTTCTCTACAGGTTCACAGAAAGTTTAACACCATAACTAAGTTATAAGTGAAGTTTTGTATAGATAAACCCAGTCAATATTTTATCTTCTGTCCTAGCACCTATAATAAATCCTTAGTTCCCTTTTTATGACCTCTGGTTAATTGTTTTACAACCTCTTGGAATGTGCTCTGAGTAGGAGAAAGTCTGGTTGCCATCTAAGAGCAATTAACTGGTGACTCTTGGGAGACTGGCAGTGTTCTCATTGCAGTTTTGACTATCAGAAAAGGACCTAATAGAAGTTCCACTATAAAAGAGCTTAGTAATCACAGATATGATTTTAGGAATTCTTATAGGATCATCATTAAAACTTAAGTCATCTATTTGTCTATATAGCACCACTATAAGAGTACATCTTCGTGGATCTGCAGAGATCTGCTCCAGTGCTATTACTTATTGATTATTATATATGCTTAATAATAACAGGAAAAGCATATTAATAGCAGGAATCTTTCCTAAAACTAGTCCCCCACAGCCTTGCTGAATGAGGGCTCACCTGTCGCAGATTATATAATAATCCGAAGCAGGCCATTTCAGGATGATCACCTGCTAGTATATTAGCTTGTCCCATTATGGCTCCTGACAAAAAAATAGTTCTATTTTTACTATGACAGGATATAGAGACCTTTGAAGAGTTAAAGGAAAAAATATATTTATTTATATTTCTTGAAGGAAAAAGAAGGCCTGGAAAGACAGTGGAGAGTAAAACAGAGACTCAGCTCACCATGGGAGAAAGGCTTAGCTTTGTTATGGACAAAAGGAAAATGGTTGTACGGTGTGCGACACCATCATGATTGAATTTATATCTAATAGAGGACATCTCTTTTGATTTTGTTATTGGTCTGAATAAATTGTAGAAAGAGGCAAAGCATGAAGAGAGAGGAAATAGGTGCTAAACTTTACAGTGGTTCTCAAAAGCAATGAAAGCATCCTGGATGAGTGAGGCCACCATGAAAACAGATGCAAGATGACTCTAGTCTTATTTATAGAAGGAAGGATATGCTGTCCTGTCCACAGAAGTTAAAGCAAAGGGTTTTTGCTTTGTAAAGAGTGGTTGCGTGTTCAGGTAATATTTTATAACTGTTCAAAACAATGTCCTTAAAAGGTTTTTCTTTCCCCTCTCTATAGACCTCACATTGCATCTCCTCCTAGCTTTGGACATTGTAAAGTGATTACTGCAGTTTTGAACAAAAACATCACCAGATTCCCCGTGTCTTCATCTCTTCTTCTGGTTACCAAAGCAGTGTGTCTCAAACTGGGGCTCTACTCTGGATAGAAGCTGATGCTAGTGCAATTTTAAAAGTGATTGTTCCCTTTATTCTGGATAGCTTCCAAATAAGTGAGACAAAGATTATATGATTTATTTAATCAAGCTTTATGACACAATATTTGAGCACTTATTAGTCTATTCTAATCCTCAGAGCTCATCTGGCTACTTCCCAGTCAAAATCCCTGAGATGCTTGCATCCTGTAGTGATTTTGCTCTCTCTCTTCCAGGTATGCTTTCATGGTGGTTCCTGAACCCTCTCCAAGTGGTAAATCTCTTCCTCTCTCTCTTTTCCTCTCCCTCAGCTGGCTGAGATCAGAAACCCATTCCTACCCTCTCTCTTATTCAGTCATTGGTTGATCATTTTATTGATAAATCAGAGAATATTGATTGATTGATTGATTGATTGATTGATTGACAAATCACAAGGAGCAATGTTTACACAACATTAAGACTAGAGATTCTTAGGATAAACTTTGCAGTGCAATGTCTGGATTGCAACCAGATATGGATTCAAAAAAGTCAGCAGTTGAATAATATAAGAATAATATTTATACAGCGCACAAGCACATTATACCTACTGCCTGAAACAGGGTGTCTGTGTGAGATACAGTAGGCATGGTCAATAGCCAGTGGCTAGTTGGGAGTCATAAAGCCTGGATGGAAACCTATTAATAAAGCTTTTGTTCTATTGAAGGTATTTAAGGGAAGGACTTCATTCAGCAAATCATTATTCAGAATTATTTAATAAAATAAAATAGTGGGTTTTAAGCTGTCACAGGGATATCTAAAGAATCATGAACTCAAGAAAGGTTTAAGTGACACCACAGTCTTTATACTTGCAGGAATCAAACTGGAACTGATCTGCAAGTTTTCTCACTGAGAACTACTTTTCAAAGTATCAGAGGGTATGATTGAAGATACTAAGGGAGAAAATCAACAGTCCCTCTCAATTGTAAAGCTTATGAGCCAAAACTGTGATAGACCCAACAAAATAGCCTTTGTAGTACAATAGTGGTACCTACATTATGGGAATAACCAACTGATAGCTAATTCCAGTTTGGCTTAAGTCCTATCCAATAGGAGAGAAACCATGCCTGGTACTGTAAACCTATCTAACTACTGTGGCTGGACAGGTCAGGGCCTTTAAACAAAAAACACACTACAATCATTTTCCTAAATCAATTTAATTGCCCTTATACCCAAAGAGTAGTTGGAGACCATTAGAGATAGCCACATTACAGATAGCCACACCTGTACAAAATATAGAGAATAAGTTACAGAAGGGTGTGCAATCCCAACTGATACAACTATATATAACTCAGCTCCAATATGTAAGGCTCTGGTATTACCATAGAAGTAGAAAGACTGTGTGTGTGTGTGTGTGTGTGTGTGTGTGTGTGTGTGTGTATGTGTGTGTGCATATGTGTGCATGTGTGTATGTATGTGTGCATGCATATACACATATGTCTACTGAGGCCTAAGTTCAGGGACTTCCACATGCTTAGCACCAGTTCTACCACTGTGAGGGCCTTCTTGCCCCTAACATTACCATCTTTGTCACACACACCATATTTAACATGATCAAGGAAACGGTTCATTTTTCCCATGAGCATCTGATAAATCACATCTTCTTTATTTATACACATATACTGGGTTATGTTAGAAATGATGCTGTTTCATTTATTATCATGACAAGTTAGAAATATTAGGATCAATTCAGTTCTAATGTGCAAAGAACTTTGAGATGTTCCTCTTTTAACACAAAATAATTGGATTTATCAATAATCCCAAATAGAGGAGGAAAGGAGGAATTATGGCATTTAGCTCTTTCTTTTTATTAATTTTCATGCTGAAATTAACAAGTGGCACTTTAGATATCCTTTCTCCCTGACCACTGAGAAGAGGAAATGATTAAATCTATTCATCTGACACAAAGAGAAAGGTAAGAAATATAAAAAGGAGAGGAAGTGTGCCACGGAGTAAGTCTTTATTACACCAAGCCATCAGGAAGTAGCCCTGGGGTGGCTCAGAAAAGAGGACAGATGTGGACAGCACCTGTGACCATTTCCTTTCAATCCTCTGCTGCCCCTAGGCGACACAGACAACTGGGAATGATCAGACTTTGCCATGTTAAAAGTTAGGAGATTAATTAAATGGTTAGAGCCGTTGCTAGGAAGCAGCTAAAGTGAAACAGGACATTCTTTTCAGTCTTTCCTGAGACAGAAATATAGTAATAACACTGCAGAATTTGAAGTTTGTCTGGCATTCGTCTGGTGCCTTACACCATTACGACAGAGGACCAAAGTGCGTCTCATGAAAAATGTCAGTCTACCTCATTATCAATGAAACCTTGTAAAAGTCTGGAGATATTCTATCCTAATTTAAATCAGTAAAATCTTCTGTAAGCTATGAGAAGAACTGGAAGTAAGATCTGCATCTTTTAGCCCAGAGTCTACATTAGTCCAAAGATCAGAAACGTGACTGGACAAAACTCATTTTGTAAGTATGTTTATGGGAGATGTTGGTGACAGCTTGTTGCATGCAAGAAGGTAGATACATTCATAGTATAAAAAAGTTATATTTTATTATGCTGAAGGTTGTCACACAAAGTTAATACTCTGTGATGGTTTTGTATATGTTTGGCCTAGGAAATGGCACTATTAGGAGGTGTAGCCTTGTTAGAATAAGTGTGTCACTGTAGGCATGGGCTTTCATACCCTACTCCTAGCTGTCTGGAAGTCAATTTTCTGCTAAGAGCCTTCAGACGAAGATGTAGAACTCTCAGCTCCTCCTGCACCATGCCTGCCTAGATGCTGCCATGCTCTTGCCTTGGTGATAATGGACTGAACCTCTGAACCTGTAAGCCAGCCCCAATTAAATGTTGTCCTTATAAGAGTTGCCTTGGTCATGGTGTCTGTTCACAGCAGTAAAACCCTAAATAAGATAGACTCTAAATCTCTAACTACAGTCCTAAGCCTATCTCCACTAGACTGCTCACCTGTGTGACTATCTTAGCTGAAGGTCAGGTCCAATCTCTAACAGAAGTCTCTGAATTGAGGGTCAGGATCCTAGGGAAGATGTTCCAGCTGCAGGATAGATCAAGGTAGCATCTCCCCAGATATGTAGAGCAGAGCATTGCTCTTAGTCTCTGCTTATATACTGTCCAGTGGGTGTTATGGGGTTCTGGGACTGTGTCTGATTATCTTGAGTGATGTCACTGGGTTCAGATTATCTGGTGAAGCCTTGGGTGTAGTGGGGTTCCAGACTCAGCTCTTTTTGCATGTCTAGTGTGGCCCTCCCCTCTCCTTGGGGGCTGTTGGCCACCAGCCAGTGAGGACAAAGTGAGCCGAAGCCAGAAGCAAGATTCAGACAGCTATAAGTATGATGGAAGGACTTCCAGAGACAGCTGCAGTAAGACAAGTCTCTTTTATTGTTCCACGGATAGGGTCTATAAGGGCATTTTAGGGGTACAGGCAGAAAGGGTTAATTGGTTATAGTGTCAAGCAGGTGGGAAGGACTGATTGATTATAATACAGCAGCTAATTGTCATGTGGGCAGGAAGCCAGAGTGGGATGTATGTGCTGAATTATGCAGCCTTGCAGAGAACTCTGTTTGAGGTCACTTTTCAGACAAGGCCACCCACTTGTGTTCAGGGACACTCTCCAGATAAAGCCATGCAGAGGCAGGTAAGCCCCTCTGAGGAAGGGAGCCCTCCATTTTCTGCTTTGGTCATGGGAGACTGCGACCTTAATAGCAGGGTTCTCCAACCATCTAGAAGGTATTTTTCTTTTAACTATGCTCATTGCACAGCTGTCAAGGGAGAAAACTAGAAAGCAATAAAGTCTTAAAAATGAAATCATGAAATTTTTAGGTAAATGGATGGAGCTAGAAAAAGTCTTCCTGAGTGAGGTAATCCAAACCCGGAAAGACAAATGTGGTATGTATTCAGTTTTATGTGTATATTAACTGTTAAGTCAAAGATAACCAAGTTATAATCCATAGACCTCCCTAGGAAAGGCAAATCAAAGAGATGGTTAAGGATGGATGGGGGGGCAGGTACCCGACTTCAACTGGAAGATGAAGTGTGGAGGGGGTATCAAGAAGGGGTGAGGAAAGAATACAGGGAGAGACAGACAAAATTAAAGGCCATTTGAGTAGTATCAAAACCTAATACAACAGAAGCTTTTTTAATATATATGTGTATATATAATGTATTATATAATATATGTAATTATGTAATGTTTTATATATATATATATATATATATATATATATATATATATATATATATGCAAAGGCAATCTTAATGTGGTCACCAAATCATTCAGAGACAGAGTGCCATCTGGACATCTCACCAAATAAAGCTTCCAGTAATAGTGTCAGGTTGGATTGCATTTAATTTAGTTGTTGTCCAAAGAGGGTACCACAGAAATGCCCAAACAACCCAGTATGTTGGCAAAAACTATAGTTGTTCACCACAATCAGACAGCAAAGTGCCTGTTGCTAAAGACAACCCCCGCACAACTCAGTGAATATGGAGATGTAGAGGTGATGTTCAGAGAGAGTCTTCATCATTATCTTTTAGCATCTTTGGTACAGGAAGATACTCTGCACACCACCAAAAGGGAAATATAAAAAGCAACCCAGCCATACTCCATTTGATCTACAACCATGTCCTGTCTGCAAGACATGTTAGTGCAATGGTGCCCCAAAGCTTGTGGGAGGGACCAGTCATTGTCGGATTTGACTTAAGACTCATTTCACAAGATGGAACCCATACCCATCACTGATTAAATGAACAAGAACCTAAGACTAAATAACCTCAAATATAATCAAGTACTACAGTTCTTAATAATACTAACTGAAAAAGTCACAATAAAATGACATTTTGCTACTCAGAGATCAGTGCCTTGCTCAGCCATCAATAGAAAATCTTCCTTCTTCAGCAGATGGAAACAAATATAGAGATCTAAGCCAGGCAATATGGAGAGGATGAAAGAACTGGAAACACTCAGCCATAGTGGTATGTCTCTGTCAAATCCCTCACCCCTGGGCCTCAGGGAACCCTACAGAAGAGGATATGTAAAAAGTATAAGATCCAGAGGGGATGCAGGACACCAAGAAAACAAGACCCTCAAAATCAACAAGACAAATGCACATATGAACTCACAATGACTGAGGCAGCACGCACAGGGCCTGCACAAGTCTGCACCAGATGTGGTAGTAGAACCGATAGGGAAAGTGGACACATGCCCCAGTAGATCGATAACCCACAAGCTATCGCTAATTGGTAACCACTTGTAAATGAAAACTCACCTTTATTCCGGTGAAGTCTTACTGGGGAAACTAACTGCCCTTAAGGATAGGGTGCATGTCCAGCAGGAGACACCAACAGGTAACAAGCCGATGACATCTTTGGTGGCTCCTTCTCCTATAATGTCACTTCCTCATGGTTTCTCTCCCCCCGCCCATTTTTTCCAAATCTTAGTTTTTATTTTAATTTTTACCCTATACATCCTTTGCATGTATTAAGACTTCCAGTTGTTATTTAGTTTTCTTATTGGATTTGTGAGTGTGCAGACAAGTGGATGGATCTTCAAGTCTTTGTCTATTTCCAGTGACTTTTCTTTGGCTCCTTGCCTTATCTTAGATTTGTTATGTTCCCATGTGTTAGTTTTTGTTTTATCCTATTATATACTATTGTATTTTTATTATATTGCTTTATTTTACTGTTTGTTTTCTAAGGAGAGACAGAAAGGGGTGGATCTGGATGGGAGGGGAGATGGGGAAGACTGGAAGGAGTAGAGCGAGGGGACACCATATTTTAAAAAAGGCTATTTTCAATAGTCAATAAATAATCCAAAGCATATCCACACACAAAATCCCACATCTATTTAGATATGTATGTATGTATGTATGTATGTATGTATGTATTTAGTGTGTGTGTGTGTGTGTGTGTGTGTGTGTGTGTGTGTGTATGCTCGTGTGCCTGTGTTTAGGGCCTCTTTAAGAGTGCAGAGCTTTACCAAGCAGTGGCGGAACATGCCTTTAATCCCAGCATTTGGGAGGCAGAGGCAGGTGCATTTCTGAGTTCAAGGCCAGCCTGGTCTATACAGTGAGTTCCAGGACAGCCAGGGCTATAAAAAGAAACCCTGTCTCTAAAAACAAAACAAACAAACAAATAAAAAAAGAGTTCAGAGCTTTGTATTAGTTATTGGTGGGCTTGACTTGAAGAGCCTTTGGTTCTTAGAAAACTTGGTGGTGGCCACCAAAGCTGTCCCAAGCAGTAACTTTTGGGATCTTGTCTCAAGAATTCAAAGACTGCATTTCTCAGGCCATGGAGGGTGAGTTTTAGAAGTTTAGTACAGATTCACAGATGGAACTTTATGAAGGAGCAAAGGAGGGAAGCCAAGAGAAAGGGTAAGATGGAGCATAGAATACCTATAAAGCGGGAGGTAGGGTGAATCTCTGAAGGCCCAGAGATCTGGGATGGGAAGGCTCCCAGAAGTCAATGCAAGTGACCTTAGCCAAGATGCCTAACAGTGGAGCCATGGGACCTGAAAAGGCCACCTCCTGAAGCCAGGCAGGACTCCCAATGGAGGGATAAGAACACCAACCCACCCACAAAACTTTTGACCCAAAATTTATCATGTCTAAAAGAAATGCAGGGTCAAAGATGAGGCAGAAACTGAAGGAATGGCCAACTAATAATGAGCCCAACTTGAGACCCATCCCATGGGCAAACCTAAATCCCCGATACTATTAATGATGCTCCTTGGTTATGCTTTCAGACAGGAGTTTAGCATTACTGTCCTTTGAGAGGCTCTCCCCTTTGAGTTGACTGAAACAAATGCAGATACCCACAGCCAAACATTGGACAGAGGTCAGGGACTCTTATGGAAGAATTGGGGGAAGAATTAAGGGCTATGAAGGGGATAGGAACCCCACATGAAAAGCGACAGTCAATGAATTTGGACCTCTGAGAGCTCTCAGAGTTGGAGCCACCGATGAAAGAGCATACTCGGACCCATGGCACATATGCAGCAGACATGCATCGCAGTCTTCATGTAGATCTTCCAACAGCTGGAGCAGAGGCAAAAGCTGTAGCCTGACTGTGGAATCTGCTTCCCAACAGTGCTCCCTTGTCTGACTTCAGTGGGAGAGGATGTGCCTAATCCTGCAAAGACTTGAGATGTGTGAGGATTAGGGGATACCGGGTGACCCCATACTTTCAGAGAAGGGGAGACAAGAGGGGGAAAGGGACTCTGTGAGGGGTTGCAGACTTTTGAAAAGTCGATTTCAGGAATGGGAAGAAAGTGTGAGGACACTTTGGTCCAACCAGGAAATGCCCCAGTGTTTTCTCCATTTTAGTCATAAGATAATACCTGCAGCCTCTCAGAGAGGTATTTTCTTAGGTGCTGACAGACTAAGAAGAAGTAGAACTTCCTTCTGGTCACATTGGCCTGCAATGAGAACATTCCTGAAATTTCTGCTTGAGTTTCCTGTCCTTTCTAGCCAATTTGTCTATTGTTCTTATCACAGCTGGCTTTCCCCCCAGTTGTTTAAAATCAATTCCTTAATTTTTTTCCAAAAAATTATGCATGCACGCATGTTTTCCAAGAAATTTGAAGTGCATAAAGTATTATAGGAAGCATATATAAAGATAGTTGCACCTTTCTATTATGGTTTGCTCTCCTAACTAGAGCTTTGTAAATTTTGAAAAGTATTCTCCATCTAATATGTTAAGTGGAAGAAAGACTAGAAAATGATGATCATTTTAGAGAAATGTGATTCTAATATTTTACTGACATGAATATAAATTATGTTGTGTGTTTTTCTGAAAATAGTATTTGTATGGTTAGCATCATAAATGCGTACTTTCAATTTAATTTTCATTATGTAGAATTTAAAGTTTGAATATTGTAAAAAAAAATTAACAACTCCAAATTGTTGGCTGACTTAATTTTAAAATAACTGTTGCATTTGCGAGATTAAAAAAAAATACAGAGGAAAATGTGAACAACTGCTTTAAATAGATTTTCTTGTAATTAAGCTTGAAGAAAAAATATGAAAGCTTGGCTTCATTACAGAAAATGCTTTTACTCTTTATATTCAATTATTCTTTAGAATAAGAAGTGCCTAAATTGTTTTCAATTTAGGGTAATGGACAAACTCTGTTTTAGTGTGGTTTCATTTACATAGAAGTCAGAAACTTGCTATGCTGATTACTTTTAAATTTTAATCTCATGAGGACCCAGTTAGCACAATTAAAAATATTAGATATGAGAAAATGCAGTCAATAGAAACAGTAATTTAATGTTATCAATTTTAAAAATATACACAGCCGTGATTTTTCCTTTCTGCCTGCCTAACATCTAGCTGCTCTTCTCAGGCTTCCTTAGGGAGACATGGCCCATCCAAAGGCAGGTCACTCTTCACACAGAGCCTTTCCTAAGCCACACCCTCGCACTGGCCTGGCTAAAGGTTTGATTTCTCCTAGATACAGATTGCTTAATCTGAGCCATTGTTCCAAGTCTATCCTATTAAAGCTGATCCTATAACTTGTAAAGATAGACTTGGGTATTAAAGTATGTACCCCTAAACAAGTCTAGAGCTTGAGAGTTTAGTCAGCACAGAGAAATCTGATATAAACAATGAAAAAAATACTGTCCCTGGAACTTATTTTGAACCCCACATCTGTTTTCCATCAAGTAATAATGAAGAAACTGTATGTCTTAGTCAGAGTTTCTATTCCTGCACAAAACATCATGACCAAGAAACAAGTTGGGGAGGAAAGGGTTTATTCAGCCTACACTTTCTACATTGCTGTTCATCATCAAAGGAAGTCAGGACTGGGACTCAAACAGGTCAGGAAGGAGGAGCTGATACAGAGGCCAAGGAGGAATGTTTCTTACTGGCTTGCTTCCCCTGGCTTGCTTTCTTATAGAACCCAGGACTACCAGCCCAGGGATGGCACCACCCACAAGGGGCCCTCCCCCTTGATCACTAATTGAGAAAATGTCTTACAGCTGGATCTCATAGAGGCATTTCCTCAAGGGAGGCTCCTTTCTCTGTGATAACTCCAGCTTGTGATAAGTTGACACACAAAACCAGCCAGTACACTGTACTTATAGACTATAACTACAATTCAGTTATTACCTTATAGACTATAAAAATCATGCCAGTAGTTAAAGAGAGGCATAGTCTTGTATAACTGCATTGCCAATATGCAAGTTTCACTGACATGAAAAGTTTTTGTGAATCCTCAGAACTGGTACAGATCCACAGACACCTGGTTTGTGCTCACCCCTGACAAATGCAAAACAACCTAACCATGAACCTTGCTGATAGAGATTTTGCAGTATATATATTTTTTTAAATAAAATAAATACATATTTTTAAAAGTTCATGTCTGATCATCATCTCTGAATCTTATTATTAAGAACTGTGATTGAGTCCTTCAACTATTCAAAGGGCTAAAATCCAAAGACATGGTTGTCTAGGAGAGGGCAATAATTTGACAAGGGAAAGTTTGCACTTGACATCTGTGATAATGGTTGAATAAGAGCTTGTCAGGGCCAGGTCCCTTGTAGAGGAGAAAATTTCAAAATGTTCCTACAGCATTTTGCACATGAGCACTCCATGCTTAATCTAGAAGAAGACTAAACTTCTGGTATATGCATGTTCTTTTGCATATATATATATATATATATATATATATATATATATATTCCTCAGTCTGATCATTTCATTCAGAAAATAGTTTGAGTGAAATTATATGTACGCATTCCATTCCAGCCTCAATTCATAATGGAGGTTTACTTAGGAATTGTCTCATTGAAAAAGTCAGTAGCTACGAAACATCCAGTAGGCCTTAGTAGTAATTCATCAGGTCAGGAAATGGGCAAAAGGATTACAGGCTTTACGGAGTAGCATGAGGCAAAAGAATTAGTAGATTTCTGAAATCAAGAAGGGCAGCATCCAAGGAGATATTTGAAATTATAAAAGGATTTTAGGAATGTATAAGAAATTATGCAGTCATAGAAATATAGAATTTTTAATACACATCAGGATTTTGATATTTTCTTCACAAAATAGGGAATTCGTTGACTAACTGTGCGGGTAGGAGTAATTTACTATCAATCTCACTAGAACATGAAGGTTAAGTAGTCATGGTAGGAAATGAAGAGGGAGATTAGTCATAAAACTGTCCGGGGAAGGGAAAGGAAGAGACTGTGGATTAAGAGTAAATGGCAGACTATAAATACTTAAGTGAACTAGATCACAGGCCATGACAGAATAGACATGGTGGAATACTGTGTTTTGGTTGCAGTATTCTGTGTCGGTGTAGATGTTGGAATATTGTGTTTTGGTCATTGATTTCTCTATGATGACATTTTTCTTTGTTTATTTTTATGAAAACAATTACAGAAAAAAGCTACATCTCTTGGCATATAAGCCACATTCTTTATGTGACATAGGAAACCTTACAATTAATGCACACCACCTGAATATGGCCAAATGGCGTAGAGAAAATCGAGATAATATGCTGGAGAAAATGGTTGTTGATTCTGATGCAGAGAAATACCATTTTCCATGGCACATGATGGCCTCCTTTGTACTTTTCTTAAAGGTGGAATGAATGGTAACAGGCATCTGATATTTCTTTGGCCCTCTCTTGAGCTAAAAGTTAAAAACACAGGAAAGGCCCTTGAGCTACAGGGGGAGAGTTTTCCAAAGTACTGTAAACTTTCCTTCCCTGGTGATTGGGTTGGGAATGACCCCATGTAGTTCTTGACAACAAGATGGTAGCAAGAAGCTATCAAAATGAGGTTTGGAGAATGACTGAGTTTGCTGGTAAAAGTTCAAGTCCAGCTGTCTTGGCTTCTTGTTCTTTTTCTCCTTCTGCACTTCACTATTTATTGTCTTTTTCTTCCTTCCTTTCCCCATCTTCATGAGACAAAGAGACAACCACAGAGAATGTCAGAAGTTCAGTAATGGGCAGGGCACCAGCAATGGCAAAACACACACCCTGAAGCTTCTTTGAAACAGGTCTTGGTGAATTATCATGGCTTTCATTTTATTCTTTCCCCTTGCCCCTCTCTTGAACACACACACACACACACACACACACACACACACACACACAGAGTATTCTTGTAGGAAATATGCAGGTATGACCAAGTGGTCAGCTTACCTGATATACTGTACTTCTAAATAAAAAACATGGCACAACACGCTCTGTTCTCAGATTCAGAGTATAGAATTCTGATGTAGTGTGAGTAGTCAGCGGCTGTACATCTGATAAATGTGAACTCTCCATTTCTTGTTTTATGTGCTTATTCTGTAAAAAGACCCTGGTAATGAGTGCTCACTGTCCAATCTGAAGCAATTGTTCTAACCAATTACAGTGGCTAGGCTTCCACTATATAAATGGTTGTTTATGTACAAAAAAACAGATGCAGTACATTCTTTAATCAAAGTCTGCCCTCCAAATTTTCATCTTAGCCGGGCGGTGGTGGCGCACGCCTTTAATCCTAGCACTTGGGAGGCAGAGGCAGGTGGATTTCTGAGTTCGAGGCCAGCCTGGTCTACAGAGCGAGTTCCAGGACAGCCAGGGCTATACAGAGAAACCTTGTCTCGAAAAACCAAAAAAAAAAAAAAAAAAAAAAAAAAAAAAAAAAAAATTTTCATCTTATTCCCTCTCTCCATCCAACACTGAATCACATCTTCCAGTTACCATGTGACTTTCATTTCCTTGTAGATAGCCTACTGTGTTAAATTGTGGTTGTGTTTATGAGCATGAGCGAAGAGCTTTTTACATCACAATGTACCAGTAGCTACATTACTGCTGACTTCTACTTGACCATGTAGGGGACCGAATGACAGAGCCAGAAGGGTGTGGGCCTCTACCAGTGTTGATGGTCACATTGGGTATGAGGTTTGTTTGTACCATAATGTACATATTTTCATGTACCTCCTTTGAGGTATGCCCTCTCTGCCAAAGTCTATAACTCCACGGACACAGCATGAGTCCAGGAAGCAGGGATATTTCCAATGTCTCAGTAAAATGGTAGAATATTGTGACCTTCAGAAGAGTCCTTAAGGCTGAAAACCTGAGTTCAAAAATATATAATTTCTCAACTATACAAAATATAAAGATGCCATATGAACTGTATAAGGAGCTTCAGAGATCTAAAGGAACAGAAGCAGCTGCACTATGAGCCAGTAAGTCAGGAAGATACTAAGGAAGAAGATGAAGATTATTAGGGAGTGGTGATCACAGGGCAAAATCCCACCCAGCTAAGTTTGTTGTTGTTTATGCTTACAAAGGCAGGCAGATTCCTGAGTTCAAGGTTAGTCTGAGACAGAGGGAGTTTAGGTCCAGGACCAGGCATGGTAGGAACGGTAATTTCAAGGTGGAGCCCAGCCCAGCTATCTTACTGTCTGTGCTTGTACTTGCTGTCTCGATCGAAGAATCAAGGGACTGGGGCCATGAAATGCTGGTCACGGGATAATCAAAGGGAATTCGGGGTAATAACTGAAATGATGTGTAAATAAAAGTCTGGGCTTTTGATCTGCAAGAGAAAAGCTATCCAGAGAGGTTTTAGAATAGCAAGAGAAAATTGCCTCAAGCAGAATACACAGTGCAATCTGGACAGCTGTCTTGAGCAGAGCACATGCAGGTCAGCTTTGACCCACGATTTGATTTCAAGTCATTTCAGCACTCTAAGACACCCCTTCGTCATAACCCCTCTCCAAGCTGAGGCTAGTCCTCGGCATTATCATTAACTGTCTATAGCTCTTCAAACAAAGATGGGCCTCATGAAGCCCTCCCTTCCCATGATAATATGTGAATGGCCCAGTCTTGTGAAGGCAATCTCTGCTGATGTGAATCCCAGGTGTGACAGCCATACCATGCGACTACAATTGATGTGATAGTGAGTTGGAGAATAAAATATGTTGATAAAGTCATGCCTATATCTCATACACCTTATTTATTCACATCAATACATTCCTACCTAGATCCTTTATTGAATTGCAATGTGTTATATTAAAGCACTAATATAATATTGAGGAATTACCTATAAAGCTTTAATTTCTCAAAGTGCTTAATGTCTTCCTGAGGTAAAATGATTTTCAAAAGTATCTTAGAAAAATAACAGTTCACATATATATATATATATATATATATATATACACATATGTATGTATATATATATGTTCACTTAATATATATGGTTCATATATAAATTTTGCATATATATTTATATTATATATAATATATATATATTCCTTATTTTAAATTAGGTAGCATTCTAAGTGCTTTGTACTGAATATGCTTTCCACACTCAGAGTTCCTTTTGTCTGAAAAGAAATACTAACTTTTGCTATGTACTATTTCTCAACCTCTTTTTTATTCAAATAAATTCTTGCAGAATATTCTCCAAGTTCTGTAATCATAATTCATGCCTAATAATTGCTATTACTAATTAACATCACTCGGGATAAGAATGCATCAAGATAGTTTGGTTAATAAGCAAGACTGACACATACTGAAGATCAATGCCCCATTAAGTTGAACTTTGCATATAATTATAAAGGTCCCAATTGTTGTGATCAATAAAGTTTGTGCTGATAACTCACAGAGCCACTTCTTATTGTCACAAGATACAGTTTAAATTACCATCTTAAAAAGATCACTATGCTAAAGGTTCACAACACTAAACACTTGAATATGACCCTTAAATTAAATATGATTACCAAATGGGACCCAATTTAAAGATCATGCAGATGTTAAAGTGGGAGCGGATGTTCAAGCAGACAGCAGCTTAGAAGTTGCACAATATGTAAACTGCCAATCAAACTGAAAAGGCATAGATCCTTCTTGGATTCAGAGAAGAGAGGTCAAGAACAAACTGCCACCTACCCAACAGAGAGGAAGAGAAGGTGTAGAGAACCAGGGCATCAGGAAAGAGACCCCACCAGCCCCCCCCCCAACTCACTGTATTAGCCAGGGACTGGAGGAAAGGTCTGAATTGCAATTGATCAACCATTATTGGTTTATTATTTCCTGAGAGATTAATAATCCCATAGGTCCCTGTTATCAGAGATACCGCACAATGAGGTTTCCCTCCATGAGCTTGGTCATAGCAAAATGTCAGGGAAAAGTTCTCTCCAGATTGTAGCACTGGGAGGAGAAAAGTCCTTTTGAAATATGTCAAGTACTCTGACCTTAACATTTGTGCCCCAGAACGCTGCTGGTGAAATTGTAGACTGCTGGATTTAGATCAGTCTAATGGATCCAGGGAAAAGGAGATAACCCATATAGACTATGCTGACATCATGTTTCACCTAAAGGAGGAGTGAACTATGAGACACAAAGTACAAAGATTACAACCTCAACATACAGGCTCCTTAGAACACCGGCATGTAGCAAGAGGACTACAAAATGGTTTCCATACCTTGAGTACAGTGCCATTTATAATTCCTTTTACTTATGCATTATGCTTGGCTACCAAAAATAAAACATCTGACAGTAATATTCAAAACAAAACCCAAAATAGCTTCACCTTCAAAACCAAACTAAACCAAACCAAACCAAATCATAAAAACCCAGAACCCTTACAAAGAAATAAAATAATAGCAAAACAAAAAACAAATAAACAAAAGAATCAAAACACCAAAATTCTCCAAACAAACCACTATGGACTTTGAAGAGCTAGGACAAGCATTCAAACCAGACTCGTGACATATACCAGGATATTAGAATTATAGGGCTGGGAAATTTTCAACAACTGTGAATTGTAGCTGTCATTTGCTACTTCCTGGGATCTTCTTTCTTCCACCTTTTTTGACCCTTTCAACCACCTAACTCTTGATAAGAGTGAAAACAGGATAGGAAAGGAACAAGTTCTCTGAATAAAGTCAGGAAACAGAAAGGTGGCAGTGTTGTCATTAGACTACTTCCTGCTGATTAGGGACACTGAGTTCCTCGGGGCAAGTTTGAACTTCACTATCAGTGTATCTAATTTCTTCTTGTTTCTTCTATATGTACTACTACTTTACACACTGCCATCAATAACAACCAATAACAAGCAAAAGCCAACAACCAACCAACAACACACAAACAGCCCCTCAACTCTTGGGGCTCTCTGAAAAATCTTCAGAATTTCTAATATCATACAATTGCAGAAACTATCTGCAGTTGGCAAAATCACACCCCTACTAGAGCATGAGGCAAATCATAGTCAGCTGCTATAAGCAATCTGAAACTGCTTCATATCCCACACCTGGGATTAAAACCAAAACATATTCTTATACTATTTCTGTGTTTTCAAAAGAAACTAAAACTCCACAATGCTAACTACAGTGATTAACATGCCACGGGCCTTGTGATAAACATCACTTGTGAGCAGACAGGCAATGTAAACAGAAAGGTGAAATTCTATGAATACAAAACAAATATGAGAGATCAAAACTTCTGCGGCAGAAGTGAAGAATGCCTTCAGTTGATGTGCTTCTGGGTCTGCTGCACATCAGTGCACTGACAAACCAGGCTTGAAGGTATCATCATGGAAACTTCAAATACTGAACAGCAAAGAGAGAAAAACATGACTAACTTGAAATGAGTCATACCAAAGCAAGAATTGTGTGAGAATTACAAAGGTATAATATATGCATAACAAAGTTACCAGTAGAAGATTTAGGAATCAGAAAAAAACAAAACAAAACAAAAAAAAAAACGTTTGAAGTAATAATCATTGAGAATTTGCTCAACTCATTATCAGACACTAAGGCTGAGAAAACATGAAGTACAGACATATGGAACATATATCCAAAAGGCACATCTTGCATATAATTTTCTAACTTCTGGGAATGAAAGAAAAGGTGCTAGAAGCTCAAAGCTACATGGATAAAGGATTTTGCCACCGAAATATATACAGGCTATGGAAATCCCTATAGTTCTTATAGATTAAAACTAAGTGGACAAAGAAAGATGCACTGTGTAGGTGCTAACCAAATGAAAGAGGGAGAAATGTAATCTCAAGCAGAATAGATTTCACATTAAGAAAAGCAATCAGGCCTAGAAGAGGGGTAGCTACATAAAAAGAGTCAGTTTTCCGATAGGAAAGACCATTTAATTTGTGTACTGAATAACGGCACCCTCTATAAGAGCCCAGAATTGAGAATGGCAAGAAGAAATAGATGCATCTCCTGCTATAGTCACAGACCTATGAACGGGCAAACCTCCATCCACACTCATGTAAGAAACCCTTTACCAATGCCCCTGTCAAGTTCCCAGGCAGGCACTCATGGGTACACCCAGCTAGACTTGTGCAGAATCATTTCTTTTTGTTGGTGGTCTCTTATCTGAGGTGAAGAGATGCTTGTTCATGTCTCCCACAAAAAGCCATGCAACATGGTATTTTGTGAAAAATTCTATTAATGTGCAACACTGAGGGTTTACTCTTGCCCATAAACTATTCGGTAAAGGTGTGAGTGTACGTTTACTAACATTTTGGTTGAGTTTGATACTAAGGGAGTCTTGGACAATGTATAAATCTATAGTATATGGAAGATTTCTTTTTGCTACTATTCTGAAAGTGTTGAAAAAAATAAAGATCATTTAAAACTCAAGTTTGAGTGTAAGAACTTCTGTGGCTCAGGCAATAATGTCTCTTTGAAGCATTTATGTTCAGTCAGTGTGAATCCACTTAAGCAAGTCAATGAAAAAAAAAAGCTGTACACATTCTTTTCACACATTAGGAGTTGTTGTATGTATATATATTTTCATGTTGACATTAATCTTTCCATTGATATTAATCAGTTCTATACATCCAGGCAAAGAAGTGCCCATACACATGGGCTGGAGTTGGACATCATGTTTTAATCAGCATAGAATAGCATAGCATTTTATGGTTATGGAAAAAGTTACAGCTCTCATTTCAAAAATTCAACATCAACAAAAATTTTACTTTAATAGAAGCAATACAGGTTTTTCTTACATACTGTAGAAATATATACACACGTACTTTTTAACAAACAGCACAGACCTGCAATTAAATTCATGAGTGGTAACCATTAAAGTACAGTAACAATAGACTACAAATTTTAACAATAACAATAGTTACAGATTTTTCTCAAGTTGCATAATTCAGACAAAAATGATAATCTAATTTTATTGCACTGCTCCCCACCGCTAAAAAAAAAAAAAAAGAACACATAGAACTTAGCAGACAGGAGCATTCGTGATCAAGGTCAATGTTGGAAAATAAGTAGCACCTTTACTAATTAAAATGATTGTCTGTATTTCCAGGAAGTCTAAATGGAGCATTTCTAACTTTATAAAGAAAATAAAGCTAATTGATAAGTACTGTAAAGTTAATACACTGCATGTCTCAGGATTTGCATAGGATGACTGAGGAAATTAATTAAAATGGCTCCTTCAAGACAGAATATCAATTTACAGTAGGGGAAAGACTCCAAGGAGTTTCCATCTTATTGTTTGGAACTAGTCAGAGAATTCCCTTCCTATGCCTCAGGCCACATCAGAGGGAAACTGTGGGACTCTCAACTATCTCACTCCATTCATTCCTTTCCATGAGGAATGATTCCCTAGGGGGCATAAAAGTCGTTAATCTAGAAACATCCTTGTCCACACAATATAGAAGGAAAGAACAAACCTTGGAAAATATATTTGAAACAGCAGGCAAAATACATATTCTCACAAAGGAATTGGACATTTGCTTTCAAATTTGTTAAGCAGCAAAATACAGCAACTGTTGTAGGTCCTTCTCTGAAGCGTTATGCCCTTGAGACAGCACAGCAGGACAGGGCCAGGGCCTGAGTACTTCAGGAACTCAGGACATTTCCTTTAAAAGGAGCTCATTACCAAAACAATTTACTTTGGATTTCAATAAATCTACATAACATTTAATGAAAATAAAATATGCATCTCTATGAAAACACCAGTTCTTTTATTTGGGTGTGTGTTTGTGTGTGTGTGTGTGACTTTTATACATGTCTTATTTTCTAAATTAGGAACTGCTACATATACAAAACTTTCTAGAAATGTACACCAAGATGAACTTACAGTCACTTGAGGGAAGGCAAAGGAAGAACAGTCTATCATCTTATGTTTCTAAATGTCTGCAGGTGTTCACACTGAATATTTTACAGTTTACTTTTACAAGAAGAGGCAGGTACAGCCATGGCTTATATCATAGAAGAACAACCAATTGAATTGTCTTAGGTGATAAGCAAGGCTATCTTAATCTTATTTCAGGGAATACCCATATTTATGTGACCATGTGGTGGTTTGCTCAGTGGTCATCAAAATACATGGAGAGCAAAACACATTACATTTCACTTTGAAATCTTAGCAGCAGGGCTTAAGGCATGATTTATAATTAAAATAAATTTACAGTTTAACTCTGAAACCCATTCTCTTCAGGAACTCTTTCCAAAAATAGGTGTGATTATAGTAAAGTATATCTTGAATGTGTCTTATTAGTAACAAGATAAGATATCTAATTTCCCCCATAATCTTAGTTCCAATTTAAAGCTATAATAAGAAAATACTTATTGAAAGCATGTAAGTTCTGATAATTTTTTTTCAAGATTTTCTTCACAAAAAGAGAAATTTTCATTCTAGAAAATATTTCATTAACACATGTTTAAAAAGTTTCAAATCAATTGCCAATCTTAATGACTATTTGGGAAGATCTTTCCATTTCACCTCCAGCATAGGAGTTATTGTATGATTAAGAATGATATCAAGTTTTATCATTATGAAGAAAAGTAATGTCAGTGCTACTGAAACTGTCCACGGTCACAATGACAAAGTTAGTTAGTTACATGGTATGAGTCTGGTTGAATATAACCAGCATCCACCTGCCTGGAGAAGAAGGTCTCCCGTATGCACACACGATTCTCTTGGGCCGTGTCAGTTTATGAACATATCCATTACAATGCTTCCTATAGTAAATGTCCCTAGTGACTACAGCAAACACTTGTCTAGGCAGAATACTGTTTCTTGCACTTTGCCAAAATAAACTCAGAACCAGTTACAACTCTTCTTCCAAAGATTTATTTTTTATGAATGATTTTTTGGTGTTTTTTTGTTGTTTCTAATTGTAGAAACAATATGCAAGCACAGTAGATGTAAAAGGTGTTCTCCCACATTAAAGCTCTGGTTACACTGTTGTCAATAAGTATCTAGTTTCGCCTGATAGAATTCATTCTAGTGCTTTCCTTAATATATTTTCAGATTCTTAGAGCACTGTATGAGTGATGTCCTTAAATTAAATGATGGCAGTTATTTAGGAAACGAATGCATCCTTAAAAATAAGGTCTAGATATAGGCAAAAGGGTAATTAAAGTAACACTGATAAATTTCTATTAACATAATACTGGTAGGGTGATCAGTATTATGTTATTCTTTAATATTACCATAATATCATGTATTGTGCAAAACTCAATAGCATATTACTGCTTGTGCCTTCCCTAGAATTGCTGTACTGCAGCAATGAGTAGATATTTTTCAAATTGAGCTTACAAACTTGACACTGCAAAGAAGGATTAAGAAATACACTTATATTAAATATGAATAATTATTGTGTTTTAGGAAATATCTTATTCATTCTACAAGGTCATCATTATTGACAGCAGGGCTTATGAATATATAGAACTAAAGAAATGTTAGTGAAAAGATGGGTTCTCTCTTCAGCCTTGCACTCAGTCAGTGCACTAGGCTACAGTTAAACTAAGGTTCTACTCTGCTCTAATATACGACTTCAAAATATGGGTAAGTAACAAAAGATAGCTTAGAGAGGCAAGATGATGCGATGGATTAATTAAATATAACTTTCCCCATTTGTGTATGTTGAAAAAAATTATGCTACAAATCAAGAAACATTATATTTGTACTACATCCAACTTTCCAAAACCAGTATTTCAATTGGCTGGTCCTATCTCATGAAGTCCAGAATTACTCAGACTTCAATCAATACAATGTAGGCGGTAGAAGCACGGCCCATAGAACCGTAGTTACTATGGTGAGTGTGTTGTACACAAAGTAGGCCTAATAAAATTATCATTAGATGCGATGTAAATGTAAAGCCTGTTTTATCACACAAAGAAATATTAATCACTGTGGTGTTAATAATTTGATAATATACTGGCTTTCTGTATTACTGCTGAATGTGGCTCACCTTATTAACAAGTATCTATGAAGACCGGATTACAAAAGAACAGGAAGACAATGAAAATGTTATTAAAGCACCACCGCCAAGGATGTATTCTATGTCCAGAATGTCCAGAAAGAGAGGACACAATCTTAAAGACTCAATGCATATCTAAACGTTACAGGAAAAGGAAATTCAAAACGTGAAATAAAACAGCTGAGCAGGGCGGGAAGGATGGTGAAGCAGTAGGGACTGGAATAGGCGTGGAATAGGCGTGGAATAGGCATGGAATAGGCGTGACTTGTTCCATGCCAATGTTAATTTTTCTCAACGTAGAAACATTTGAAAATGTCATTCATAATACCATCACTACTTGTTCAGACTCTGTCCATCAATGTATCAGAGAAAGCAAGATGAGAACTTCTAATCTTTAATACTGTATGAAGATGCAAATTCTATTGGATTGGAACACTCAAAGACTTAAGTTTGCATGGTAAAAATGATGGCCTCGGTGTGATATTCATTTAAGTGTGTTAACAGAAACAACTTGTGCTTTTATTACATGAGAGTTTCTGACGTGTGCGTCTCTCTTGACTTTTTACCTGTATTCTCAAACATGCAGAAGCATATGGACACACAGAAGTCAAATCTGTAAAAGTGATGGGATTGCAAAGACTTTAAAACAATCTGAGTGACATTTATAGATCTGCATCTGTGGCCTCATTATATTGACACCACCATGGTGTACCACAGTTAATTCTAGTCCTTGAAGGCCTGAGGCACATTCAGAAAATTGGGAAAATTCCAGAAGGTAAGTGTCAAGGACAGATTTACTTTGCTAGATTGTCAAAAGTTTGGATTCAGTTGTGTATTTATCGTGCATATGGGAAAAATCCATATTTGAAAGAAGTCAAGAACACCAACACCTTTCCATTCTCAGAACTTTCAGGCCTAGAATCAGAAGGGTCTTTTCTATATGTGAAGATGTGTAGTTCTGACCTGAAGTACATATTACCTCAGGGAAGCTACTCTTGCAAATCACCATGAATAAGGACTGCTGCATCACAGAGGACATCATGTGGAAAACGGTGGGTGGAGATTGATCTCAAGCACAGAGACATGCATTAGCTCTCCAAAAAGTCTTGCAAGAGAAGACTAAAAAAGCAGTTAACTGTTTTTTTCTCTGTTGAACAAGGAACATGCTCAGAGGAAGCCAAAAGGTAACAGAATAGGGTGTGTTTTTATTTTCAAATAATGAACATAAGTATATACTGTCCCAATGAACTGATTTCATAAATATTTCTTGATTTCTGGAGCAATCCTATAAATGGGATAGGCACTAAAATCCAAACCATCATGTTTTTAAGTAAGCTTTACAGCTTACAGTTTACACCTATGGGTGGCAACAGATATAGGAATAGTTTATGTGTAATAAAAAAAAAAGTTTCTTCTGTTCCAACTTCAGGGAAAATATATGACATAGGGGTCATATAAACATGCCATAATTTATGAGACAAGGTTTTATGAAAGCACTTGAAGCTATTATCATTTGAGATCATTTGAACTAATAAGAGAAGTGGGCAATTTGTTTTGTTTACAGTTGCTAATGAACATATAATAAATTATATAGATTGAAGTTAGGTCTAAATTCCAACATGAAGTTTACACTTTTATATGTCTTTTACCTGCTTATGATAAAGTCATCTATTTGGAAGTTGAGTGAACACCCTAGGGACTCTTTCTGCTTTGCAATAAACCAAAGATTAAAAGTTGGTTTGACAATGCATTTTTAACATTAATTTCCTGAGCTGGCACATGTACATCCTCTCTCTCTCTCTCTCGTGTGTGTGTGTGTGTGTGTGTGTGTGTGTGTGTGTGTGTGTGTGAGAGAGAGAGAGAGAGAGAGAGAGAGAGAGAGAGATTCTATCGTATCAAGTTAATGACTTCTATTATAGCTTTGGTTTAAATATTAAAAGGCATTACATAGGCAAAATTTGTGTCACAGACCTCTTATCCCCTGCTCAAATTTGCATTCTCCCAATACATTGAGCCAAATTTTTGGGATATTTTATTTTATTAGAGGTTAGAAATTGTATATGAGTTTTTTCTTTCTTTATAAGGCATTCTTTGGGTAAGTGTAATTTCAACTATTTATAACATCTATAATTACATTTATAATTTTCCATATTGTCAGGTTATAGGGACAGAAGCAATTGAATAGAGAAGTTATGTCTTTATGGTATACTTTTCAACATAACAAATTGAACTGTTTTACTTATTTTCTGGTGTCTGGGTGGAGTGTGTGACCATGTGAGGGAAGGTGTTTGTTTGGAACACAAAACAGAAAGGGGAAGTCTGTGAGTCATGTGAATTTATACTAAAAAAAAAAATCCTGTCTTAACTATTACTACCTAGCCCATTACCTCTTCAAAAATGAGCTGGAAAGACTAAGCCAGCACAAGTCCATACCCACTTGTCAATAGATGATAGTTAAAAATCAAAAAAATGAGATGTTTAACAACAAATAACAAAATATGTAAGCTAGCTGATGATCATAATTTGTGAGTACTCTACTTCCTTTAATTTTGAGGTGATCAGTAGGACATAGGGGGCATTTTAATGGTATCAATCCAGTTTCAGATCTTGTACCTCTAAAATCTGTTGTTCCTTGGTGGCAGGGATGTATTTAGCCCTAAAGTTGCAGACAAAGGTGCCAATGACGTTTCCTCCTCTGCTTGGGTGATTATGGACACAGGCTTTAGGCCAGTTGTCTTTCCTCAGTCTTTGACTTCATTAAAGCAGCAAATATGTCAACAGGTGCAGTGGACTTGTGAAAGCAAGCAACTGGGTTCTTTTCTATTCTGGTTTTTACTGATTCAAGTGAGACATGGCTTCACTTAGGACCCATCCATTACAGATGTCCACACTTAGGTTTGTAGCATGACTCTACACATCAGGTCGTGTGCTTTGCAATCCTTCCACCTTCTTAAAAACAAAATCAAAACAATAGCCATGACAAATTAAGTGAATCAATACAACTGAAAAGCAAGGAAGGAAATGCAATGTGGTTTTGGTTTGATTCATCAGCAATTGACATCACCACTTCCCAGGGAGAAAGAAAGGCACTGGAGTCCACTGACAGTATCTCCTCAAGCATGTACTAGAGCACATGGACTCTGACGGCAGTTCCCACACTCACTGCCTTACTGCCTCTCTCCTCCTGTTGTCTGATGGGTATATTAGTTTTTAAAGGTATTTTCAAAGAGTGCAAGAAATTCTTATTGGAAGCATTTATGGTTGACTAGGAGGATTTCTTCAGAAAAACAAGTGAATATGAAAGAAGAAATTATATAAAGAAGGTGATTCAAGATTGGGTGGGACTAACTTTTCTTTAAAATCATATGGTGTCACATATTGCCCTGCTTAATTTCTCTACAATATTGGCACTAGAAACATTTTCATAGTCAAAGAAAGCAATCAATGAACAAAGAAAATCCAAATCTTATTTTGCTCCCTAAATATGAACCTATAAACCACATGTATGAAGCAGTGTATGATTGTTTTGAGCAAATCAAAACTTTAATTATATCATGAAAATGTGGTATCTAGGTAGAGTCTAAGAAATAAGAATAGCACCCACCTCTATTGAAAGGGAAGATGAAGAAGAAGAAGAAGAAGAAGAAGAAGAAGAAGAAGAAGAAGAAGAAGAAGAAGAAGAAGAAGAAGAAGAAAAAGAAGAAGAAGAAGAGGAGGAGGAGGAGGAAGAGGAGGAGGAAGAGGAGGAGGAGGAGGACATTGTAAAAGTGACTTCAATAATTCAATAATAAAGCACTAAATTCTTCCTATTTATTAGAAAACGAGACATGAGACATAGAACATTTAGTTTCAGTTGCTATGTACACAATAGGAAATCACAGACATCTCAAAGAGTGTTGTAAGAATGAGTTTAAATTCTAGACACTTTAAGTTTGGGAAATGAGCAAAATGCTAAAGTAACCTGAGCAATCATTCTCTGCCATGTTGCTACTGTGTTATAAACTACAGGCATGTCAGTCCTCACAGCCTATATCGCCAGAAGTGTCCTGAAGACACACCTCAGCTTCAGGATTCTATTCTTAGCTGTGGGAAGTCCAATCAGTAGAGGGCAAAATTTTCAAGTGTTTCCCCTCCTTTTTTACCATGAGGTGTCTTCTGGGATGGAATTCAAGGCTTGGGTTTGTTTTCTGCTTTTGCTTATTGTAGTAAAGAATTATAAGTCATCGTTAGTGGGCACAGAAATGACCCCTGGTCTTGTCAGTTCTACTCCTATGAATTACTCATGAGATTAAGCTTATGTTACTACTTTGTGTTGGGAGAAAAAATAGAGTCTAGGCTACTTGAACAGGTCAGCTCTTCTGATCTATTTGGCTTGGATAGTTCAGCACACCACTAAATCTGCATTGAGTCCTGGTTTTAAAAAAGTCATCAAAAGATATACATCATGGCTTAAGAGGCTTCTCATGTCATGGATTCAGCTGATTGTTCAGTGTTGCTGTGTTTTAAATAAATTTATGTGTTAGGTATGAATTGTGGAAATTAATGGAGGGGTTCTATCGTCTAGCACCCATCGCTAATTGGGGCTTCTCAAAGAAACTGTGGGGACAGGTGTGCGAGTTAAACTGGCACAAGTGTGACAGATTGATGGTGAAAACTAGTTCTGTTCGGTTTTAGTCAAACTTATCCATGCAGATTTTTTCCCTTTTTTTTTTTTGAGTTAATAACGCTTTGATTTTTTTTCCACTGTAGACCGTTATTTTTAATCCACACATGCAAAACTGCACACAAACATAATATATTCCCACTTCCTGGAAGAGTTTTTCCCTTTTGACTTAAAAATGACTCTGATAATAATTTTTTTCAAATTCATTTATTTCTTTATGGATCTCCCAATACTCAGTGTTTGTGTGGATACATGTGTAATTCTTTGTGTATTGAAAAGAAAAATGATTGTCCTCAATTCACTTCATGACTTAATATTAGATGAAAAAAAATGAACCTTCAAGAGAGTCGTTATGTGGAATTAATATTGAATTGTGCTTAGGTAAAGCCAAGGCCTGGGATGCAGAAGATTTAAAAATTTCTTGGTTTTCATCACAACTTGGATGGGCAGATGAGCAACTGCATGGATTTTCTACATACACAGTCTCAAAAGTTAATGATCCCAACAAAAGTTAAAGCATTAATTTATAGTATGTCATTGAGGAAGGTGCCAGTTTTGGTACAGTGATCTTTTTGTTGCAGCTAAAATCCTTTGCAATTCTTTGAAAAAAAAAAACCACAAAGAAACTCATCATTAAATTCATGAACACTGATTTGGAGATGAGACTTGTTAAATACTACTTTCTTTGTCCCTGTCTGAGGGAAGACTGTGTGGATTTGAAACTTTGACAGTAACTTCGTCCTGTTTAGGTCTGCTCAAGGCCTCCATCTCTTTGGACGACTGCGTAGCTGATTTCTTCTTCCTTGCCTTCTCTCTCTTCCTTTCCTTGTCGAGAAGTCTATAGTTTATAACATTGCCAATCATTAAGTAAGTGCCTGAGAATAACACGACTGCCCCGCTGGCTATGTACAGGTATTTATATTGTCCAGTTATATCAAGCAATTTACCTATAAGACAAAGAACATCCTTTAAGGAGGCATGATAAGATGATAACATAACAACTGGAAGATACTTCCTCAAACAAACTGTAGTCCTCTTATCTAAATTAAGTATCAAATTACACTTTAATATAGAAAATATTCTAGATGATGTTTATATATATATATGTATATATATATACATATATATATATTCAGATATTTACAGGATTAATCTGTACCAACATCTCACATTTACTGAAAACTATTTCTGCCACTAAAATATAATCAAGGTATAGATAATAATCAAGATATATTATGTATACATGTGTTTGCATATTAATACATAGGGATATAAGGCAGTTCTTAGTATACAGGCATGTGGTTTCATATGTATTTAACTGTTAATTTGTATCAGGCATTTTGAGATTTATATTACTTTCCATGTTTGTGTGTTATTTATTTATTTATTTATTTGTATTCCTTTATTGAAGTGAAAAGCAGGAAAAAAAAAGGCTTATTTGATGTGGCCACCTTAGGAAGAGGGAGAGAAAACTGGGCATGACACTCCCGGAGGATCCGGCTATACCACTCCTGGGCATATACCCAGAGGCTTTACCTGCATGCAATAAGGACACATGCTCCACTATGTTCATAGCAGCCTTATTTATAATAGACAGAAGCTAGAAAGAACCCAGATGTCCCTCAACGGAGGAATAGATTCAGAAGATGTGGTATATCTACACAATGGAATACTACTCTGCAATTAAAAACAATGAATTCACGAAATTCCTAGGCAAATGGTCAGAACTTGAAAATATCATCCTTAGTGAGGTAACCCAATCACAAAAGAACACACATGGTATGTAGTCACTGATAAGGGGATATTGACCCAGAATCTCGGAATACCCTAGACACAATCCGCATATCAATAGATTTCTAAAAAGATGGAAGGAGAGACCCCTGGTCCTGGAAAGACTGGATGTAGGGGAATGCCAGGACAGAGTAATGAGAGGGGGTTGAATGGAGAAAAGAGGGAGGGAAGGGGGCTTATGGGACTTTCGGGGAGGGAGGAAACGGGAAAGGGGAAGTGATTTGGAATGTAAATTAAAAAAAAAAAAAGAATTCCACAAAGCCCTCCAATTCCATTTCTGGGTTCCTGAAAAAAGATCAAAACTTACACAGAGTAGCAAGGCTATGGACTATCCATCAGACTCAGGTCAAAGTGTGATCACCAGCCACTGGCCCTTACTATCTGGGCTTCAGTGTCTTCCTGTAAGGCAGTCAGTCTCACAGATAATTAGAGCTGTGGGGAAGGTCCTCTCTGGCTGTTTTTTTCCCCTCTTCTCAGCATGAAACTCCTGGGGAAGTTCCCATTGCTTTGGGTCCATTGTTTCAATTGCATGATAGTCATATCTGAAGACATAAGCATCTCTTTACAGCACTACCTACACATCACAACTAAAACTGTGTTGCTGGAACTGTACAACTTACAGGTAGCTCTGTGGTTCTCATTTCCTTTCCCAAGCTGACTGCCTTTCCCACTCTCTTTCCATAATTTATGGTTTTTGTTTTTTTTTTTTCCTGTACTAGATCCCAGTCACAATCCCACTCTCCTCTCTTCCCAGTCCTGCCCTTCCTTTGGAAAGACCCATTAGGATTTCATATCGTTCACTGATGCCTTCAACGCTCACCACAGGCTGAGTTTCTATCTGGGCTAGTCTCTCTTATTGCGACTAAGAAGTGATCTGAACGTTATTAAATATCCAGTGCTCTGTGAACTATGAATTGCCTTGTTTTGTTTTTTTTTTTAAATTAACTTTCGTTGTTATAGTTACCAGAATGAGGCCTGGTTGCTTTGTAAGTAGGGGACTACCAGGACAGAGAAGTGAGAGGGGGTTGAATGGGGAACAGAGGGAGGGACTTTCAGGGAGGGAGGAAATGGGAAAGGGGAAATCATTTGGAATGTAAATAAAAAAAAATATAGAAAATAATAATAAAAAGATCTATTTTAGTGTGTGTGTGTGTGTGTCTGCTTATTAACATGTATTTGCATGTGTCCTTTGAGACCCAAAGTGGGCCATGGGTCCCCTAGAGCTGGAGTTACAAGCCTTTGTGATCTCCCTAATGGCAGTACCAGGAACTGAATTCTTGTCCTCTGGAAGAGCAGCAAGTACTCTTTAACTGTCGGGCCACCTCTCTAATCTCCAGATTGTAGACTTTTAAATGACGTCAAACGGCTCATACTCTTAACCATGTTGCAAGACATTTTCACAGAACCATAGGTGTTGTACCACTTTGGATGTTAAAATCTTCTTGGATTTTATGGAATCGCAAACTAGCCTGGAAGAATCTATCTGTTCCATTTGACTAAAACTTACCCGGTGCCACTGAGGCTGAAGGTCAGCTGACTCGGTAACACTTTTTTTTTCTAGCTTGTGCTTTGTTTTTCCTTCTTTGTATGCAAGCATTACATTCTTAATAATTCCTAAGAATGGACACATTTTAATGTCCAGTATGGTTATTACTTATAACTTATATCCCAAGTAATTGTGACGTAGACTTGCAAGTGCATCTGCCAGGTCAGTTTCCTGATGTTTTGATGGCAATATAGCTAGCACTAAATTGAGCTCTGAAGTATTCCCGATAGAGAGAATTTCTCTGGCTTAATGAGGAATAATTGTAATGCACTAGTCAGGGTTAAGTGAGCTTGTTTGAGTAAGCACCATGCACACATGGTGGAAATTTTAAATTAGCAAGGTTCTGAACAAGAGGGAACAGATCAAGAACCTAAATAAGTGAGCTCAGTATTCATGATACACATACGGGCATTGCTAGAGATTAACCAGTAACACCACTACCATGGTCACCACACAAAAACATTTAAAAATCTAACACTAAATAAGGTTTTAACTTAAATCCATCAGGGAAAGCACTTTCTATTTACCTTTATATTATAAACTTAAATGGTAGAACTGTCTACCACAGTTTTCTTCTGGGAGTATTCTCAATATATTTCAAAAGCAAGCCATGAAACAATCCCCAGGAAGGCCAACAAAACCCAGTGGTTCTATAATGTCTATTTTAAACATTTTTTTCCTCCCACTGGTTTTTCTTCTCTTCTTCTTTCTTTTATCCTGTCTCTCTAACCCCCTTGTATCTTTCTTTTTTTAAAAAAAAATTATTTTAAAAAATCAGGCCATTTTCTCAACATTTTGTTTTGGTCGTCTCTACACATACTTGATTTTCTCAGTGGGAAGTTTAGAATAGATGCTTCCATGGCCATTTCTGAGGCCATTGCAGATACTGAAAGTCTACATCTCAACTTTGTCATTTATAAATATGGGGCAGAAATTACTCAAAAATATGAACTCTAATGTACTCTCCTACTATATCAAAGATATTACCTTAAGTTCATAACTTTGTAAGCCCAAGATCTTAAATTTTGGGTTGAATTGACCAATTATGAAACTTTCAGGTGTAAAACCTCTCTAAGTCTTTTAGGCAACTAACATTATTCACACATTGATCGCCCAATAAAGCACACTAATCACCGCAGATAAAGTACTTGTTCACAGACACTTATTATTCTGCTGTCCTTGATGAGAAATATTCTTACCAGCTAAAGGAGGGCCGAAAAGAACTGGGCAACACTCCACAATTGTTGTGAGTCCCACAGCACTGGAGAACCTGGTAGGTCCAACAAGGTCCATAAGACATTCAAAGAGGAGACTGCTAATACTTCCAAATCCCAATCCAAAAAATACGACGTAGACCACCAAGGCTGAGTAGGAATGTGCTAGGGGGCATAAGAGATGGCATATGCCAGTAAAAATGATCGCGAAGCTGAAGAGGTACTGGATTCGTGGACGGATTAAGCTAGAGTTGGCTATTAATCCTACAGAAGGCCGAGCAAACATATCGACAAAGGCCATCACAGACAGTAATAAAGCTGAGTTATAGTCATCCACTCCTTTGTGTTTAGCATATGGAGCCAAGAATATAATAGGGGCAAACATCCCTAAAAACAATATGACATTTCCAGATAGGTAGATCAAAAATCCTCTATGCGCAAAAAGGCTGAAATCTAAAAACTGGTTAATCTTTTCTGCTGTTGATACCTTACTGGCTTTCTTCGTAGTTGAATCATGTCTTGAGGCAACCTTAGTTTTAGACTTCTTAGCACGTGGACTTGGCCTGACAGGTCTCATGAGGCACCCGGCCACACAGGAGTGCAAAAATATGCCTCCCAAAATCAAAAAACTCCCCTTCCAGCCATAGCTGTTGAATAGGTACTGATTGAAAGGAGCCAGAGTGCTTAAGAAAACAGGACTTCCAGCCATGGCGCAGCCATTCGCAAGGGGTCGTCTCCTATAGAAGTATTTTCCAATTATTGTTAAGGCTGGTTGCAGGTTGAATGCTAATCCTAAACCTAAAACAAAAGGGAAAACAAGGCAAAGAGAGAAAGAAAACAATATCATATTATTACTCACCAGAGAAATTCTTCAAAATGTCCACTATAGAGGAGAAGACAGTCAGACATAACGCAGGACAGTGTGATCTTTGAGGATTATAAACAGAAATGTAACTATACAAAACCAAACTACATTGGTTTTCATAAATAAACGTAGTAAGACTGTTTCAGAGTCCTTTGTTTTAAGGCAGAGAAATAAGGTACTACTGGGGTATGAAAGAAACACCACAGAATAGCCTATAGCAAGGAGTAAATTATGAATACTTAATCAGAATCGTATAATCCCACAGATAAATTGATTCCTTCCTTTTCATACAGTTTTACGCCCAAATAAATGAACTAGATTTGAGAGATTTAAAAAATGTGGGTGCTTTGCTATCTCAGTAACATGAATTATTCAGACTAAAAGAGTCACAATCTTGAACAGTTCTGCCTCCTCACAGATATTGTGTTCAATACCATGCAATAATAAAATAGAGACATTAAGTTAATGCCATTATTTCATTACATATTCACCACATTCTAAATTTGATATCTAGAGAGCTATACATGGGTTAACTAAAAATGATGTCCTTTTTTGAGTCTGGAGTATACTTTATTTTAGGGAACTTTAGTTGACTCTTTGAGGCCAAGTTCCCACATTGAGATTCTCCGCAGATCGCCAGACATGATCCTATTCAGACGTGTGGATGAAAAGGCCTTTAAAAAGCATATAAATTGATTTATGTAAACTACCTCTTTTGCTGTATTACTATTTATACTATTCTATTTCTAAAGGATGATTAAGGTGTGAATCCTTCACCCTACTACTTCGGATAATTAAAAACTATATTGCTGATATATGCTGGGATATATATCAGTACATACAAATGATCAAACCCTCGGTGACATTTTTTAAAATAAATTTTGTCTAAAAGCTGTGAAAAGAGCCAAAAAATGCACTTTCAGGGAAACAGGGCATATATCCTCTCTAACTTTTCCTCCAGCACACCGCTGAAATACGTAGAACTGGTGCAGTTGGGCAGATTCTCGTTGGTTCATGGGCGGGTAGCCTGTCAGCAGAGGAAGCTGAATTAAGAACCCAGGTAGTGGATTTCCTTTATCTTTATTCACCCTCTCGCTGAAAGCGACGAAGACTTTTTGCCTGAAATACCGCACTGTGGTTCATTCTAGAAAGACCACGCAGTGGTTCGTTCTGGAGACACTGCATTCTAGAATGACCAAGGCCACCAAGACCCAAACACATGTAATTGCGTCTGAATAGCAGCGATGGTAAAGACGGCCCAAGTACGGGAACGTCGAAATGACAGTGTCATTATCTCGCTTTCTTTGTCTTCTCTAGTGAGAAACAAGAGAGTCAGGATGTCTGTGTGCACGGAGTATGGGCAGTCTCCCCACCACAGTCCTTGGCTTTGATATGGTTAGGCTTGATATTTAAAATATCAAAAATGTCACATTAAAAGCCTGAGTCACATGGAGAGGTGACCAATGCCAAGGCACTATAGTTCTTTACTTTCGTTGCTCTTAGTATGTAATCCATTTGGGTCTGGAATTCACTGTGCAGTCCAGACTAACATTAGACTCACAATTTCTTGCTTCAGTTTCTCCTATATTAGTTTTACAATATTATATATTATATACGATGCTATATATTATAATAGAGCAGACATGCATTGTAATCTCTGCTATTCATTAGTCTCTACAGTCTGATTTTTAATTCAGCAAATGTCCTACAAGTTTAAATCTAGACTGACCTCAATTCAAAACTGAAGAGAAAAATGCTAATTTAGCCTTTCTTATCCTGAAGTCTATTTTTTCTTAAAATATAAAATGTAGATTTTTTTAAAATAAAATTCATTGATAAGGAAAATAAAAATGGTGTCTTGAAACATACAGTTTAGGTTATTTTTGCTGAAAAGGATTCGCTCATAAGGCACAATGATGCCATTCCCAAGGTCTGTGTGAGCATTGTCAGCAGCAAAATTTCAGCAAGAGAAAGGCTAAATAGCTCTCTCTGCCACTTATTAAAGCATAGTTGAGAAGAGTTTTATTGTGGATGTTCAATGAATGTTATCCCAACCTATCTACTTGACATCACTTTTAACATTATTAGTGATAAGTCGGAAATCCTAAATAGAAATAAAAACATATTTTATAAGTGAAGTTGTCATACTAGAAGTTCTTTACGCCACCATCTCAACTCACTCAAGAGTAAAACATCACCAAGCCAAAACCAACCAGAACTGCTTCCGTTTCTATACCTGCAAAACTGTATGGAAGCTTTTAAAATTCATTTATTCCTACTCTAGGTAGTATTTTAATGTGCCAGATAAAAATACCTCAGAATAGACTTGCTTATAAAAATAAACTCAAACAAAACATCAAGAACTGTTTTCTTGTTCGTGCTTTTCATACGGTGCTGATGAAAGCAGAGCCTGGCTTACCTCCAATGAAGCCGATGGTGAGATAAAGCTCTATCACACTGTTGCTGAAAGAAGCCAAGATCATTCCTGTGCAGCACAATAATCCTCCCACTATAACCACAGGCCGGCTGCCATAGTTATTCACCAGCACACTACTGATGGGACCTGAGGTAGACAAAGGATTAAAAAAATATTAGTTGAAGGGGTCATAGATTTATCCTTAATACTTCTTTGCTCTGAGAGGTGAGACAGTGCAGCTCAGTGATCAAAAAAGATCAGTTCATAAGACCAGTTCCCGTGTGATATGTGCACATACGTTACGTTGACTGGTTTGTTTTTAACTGTTGTTTGCATTGCTTTTCTGAGATGGGAGATGGGAGTTTAGGACTAGGGTGATCTTCCTATCTTAAAGGGCTGATTATAGGGTACTAGAAAAAAAGAATTGCCACTTCCAGCTGATGAGTTACTTGATTTGCTTTTTAAGATTAATTTTAATTTTCTTGAGCGTGAGTATGTGTGTGTGTGTGTGTGTGTGTGTGTGTGTGTGTGTTGTGTCTTTGTGTTGAATGGGTATGTATAAGTGAGTTTTTGTTTGTGTGTGTGTGAGTTTATGTGGGTGTCTGGGTGTGTAGTGTGTGTCTGTGTGTGTTTGCATGTGTGGCTGAGTCTGTGTGTGTACGGTGTATGAATGTGGGTCTGCATATGTTGTATGTCTGTGTATGTCTGTGTGTGCAGTATGGCTGTGTGTGTCAGTATGTGTGTATGTGTGTTTCTGTGTGTGTTTCTCTCTGTGTGTATAATGTATGAGTGTGTGTGTGCGCGCGCGTGCGTGTGCGTGTGTGTGTGTGTGTGTGAGTGTGTGTGTGTGTGAGTGAGTGAGTGTGTGTGTGTGTGTGTGTGTGTGTGAGTGTGTGTGAAAAAAAGACTAAGAGGCAATAAAATTCCCTATAGCTAGTGTTACAGCTGCCAAATGTGGGTTCTGGGAACTGAACTCAGGTCCTCTATAAGAGCAGCAAGTACTTAACCTCTGGGTCCACTGTCTCAGTTCCTGTTGAGTGTTTAAATCATATTATATAAAACACATGTAAATAAATTGGAAACATTTAATATAGAGTTTGTAAGACTAATATCAATCAAATGTAGTGCAAAAGTTTTCAGTGGAACACAGTTAATAGGCCTTGAGCATCTTTAGAATGATAGTAAATTATGTTCTAAAAGATCCAGGAATTATACAAAGCTTTAGTCTACATTTCTGAAATAATGTATATATCGGCACATACGTTATTAACTGGAGCTTAAGTTGTTAGTTATACTCAGATATGACTGTTCTTTACAATCATATTTTATTGATTCTTAATTTTAAGGTTTTATTTTTAAAAATGTGTGCAGTATGTGTTGTGTGCACTACATGTGTATGTGTGTGTATATGTATAGGCATGTTTGTGTGTGTGTGCATGTTTTGCATGTGTCTGTGCTCATGAATGTGTGTGTGTCTGTGCATGCATGCGCTTGTGTAGACAAGCACATGCATGGGTATATGCATGTTACTGATCCTGCACTCAGAGGCCATAACAGGGTATTAGGTTCACTAGGGCTGGAACTATTTCTCAGGCCCACACTTCCTTCCTTAAGATGCTGATTGTTGCAGATGTCTCAAGCCAACAATGACCACTAGATGAGACTCCTACTGCAATTCTCTGCCTGCCAGTCCCTCAGGGACCCAGAAACAGTAAGCTCCATCCTGGCCCCTCTGCACTCTATTTCCCTTGGCCACAATTCCACCTGAATTCCTGCATTCTGGCTGCTGCCTAGGACAAGAAGAGGCCTGGAACAATCAAGGAACATCCATCAGCTCTATTTGCATCCTTGGAGGCAGACAAACAGAAGTCTGAAGTCATCAGGGCCAACCAGCTAGGCATATATCCCTGGAGGTCTGCTACCACCAGGGACTACCAGCTCTACCTACAACCCCAGATGCCTACTCCCGTCAGGTAGGCCTGCCAACAGTAGGGAGAACCAGACAGCTAGTGGTCAACATAAGAGCACAATCAACAAAAGTCAAAGCAATATGCCACCCCCAGAATCCAGCTATCCTAATACAGCATGCTCTGAATGTCCTCATACACCTGAATAGCAAAAAATGACCTGCAATCTAATCTTATAAAGATCAACTCCTTTAAAGAGGAAAGGAATAAGTCCCTGCATGAAATACAGGAAAAATACAATCAAACAGGTAGAAGTCCATGAAGAGGAAATGAATAAATATAATGAAATATAGGAAAATACAATCAAAGAGGTGATAGAAATAAACAAAACTGTTCAAGACATGAAAATGAAAATAGGAACAAAAAAAAAAACCCAAAGTGAGGGAAATCTGGAGATGGAAAACCTTGGAAAGAGAACAGGAGCTACAGACGCAAGCATCACCAACAGAACAAGAGATGGAACGGAGAATCTCAGGCATAGAAGACACCATAGAAGAAACTGATACATATGCCAAAGAAAATGCTAAAGCAAAAAGTTGCTAACACAAAACTATGAAAAGACCAAACCTAAGAATAATAAGAGTAAAAGATGATTTCTAGCTAAAAAGGGCAAGAAAATATCTTCACCAAAACTACAGAAGAAATTTTCCCTAACCTAAAAAATACTAGATGCCTATAAATATGTACTAGAAACTTATAGGACACCACATGGAGTGGACCAGCAAAGGAAAGCCACAAGCCACATAATAATAAAACACTAAATGCACAGAAAAAAGAAAGAATATTAAAAGTCATGAGGAATAAAGGCCAAGTAACACATAAAGGCAAGACCTATTAGAATTATACCAGATTTCTCAAAGGAAAATCTGGTTAAAAACCAGAAGACCCTGGGAAGATGTTTTAGAGTCTCTAAGAGATGTCAGATGCCATCAAGGACCACTAAATCTAGAAACATTTTCAATCACCATAGATGGAGAAAACAAGGTATTCCATGACAAAACCAAATTTAAGCAATATTTTTTCCACCAATCCAGTTCTACAGATGATACCAGAAGGAAACCTCCAATACAAGAAGCATAACCATACTAATTAAAATATAAGAAATAAAAATAAAAATAAAAATTCCACACAAGAAAATCCAAAAAAGGAGAAACACACACACACACACACACACACACAATACATGCACACACACATTTATGCACACACAAACACCACCAACATCAAAATAACAGAAAGTAACAATTATTGGTCATTAATAGATCTCAATATTCATACTTGAACAAAGTGGAGACATAAAAAGGATCCATCATTCTGCTGCATATAAGAAACACACTGCATGAAAGATAGACATTAACTCAGAGAAAAGGGGTGGAAAAGGTTTTCCAAGGAAATGGATCCAAGAAACAAGCTGGAGTAGCCATTCTCTATCTAATAAAATAGAATTTCAACCAAACACAACCAAAAAATATGTAGAAGGACACTTGATACTCATCAAGAAAAAAAATTCAGCAAGATGACATCTCAACTATCTATGGCCAAAATGACAGGGCAACTACATTTGCAAATGAAACAATACTAAAGCCTAAATCACACATGGAACCTGCTACATTAATAATAGGAGATGTCAACACTCTAATTTCACAAATGGACAAATCATTGAGACTGAAAAGAGAAAAATAAAACAGAGGGTATTAACTAATTGGGCCTAACAGATATCTATAGAATGTTTCACCCAAACACAAAAGACTTTTATACCTTCTTCTCAGTAGCTCATGGAACAGTCTCCAAAACTGACTGTATAGCAGGCTATAAATCAAGCTTCACCAGATACAAGAAAATTGAAATAGTCAGGCAGTGGTGGCGCATGCCTTTAATCCCAGCACTTGGGAGGCAGAGGCAGGTGAATTTCTGAGTTCGAGGCCAGCCTGGTCTACAGAGTGAGTTCCAGAACAGCCAGGGCTATACAGAGAAACCCTGTCTCAAAAAACCAAAAAGAAAGAAAGAAAGAAAGAAAGAAAGAAAGAAAGAAAGAAAGAAAGAAAGAAAGAAAGAAAGAAGGAAAATTGAAATAGCTTCTTGTATTCTATCAGACCAGCATAAATTAAACTGGACTTTAACAACAACAGAAAGAGAAGAAAGGTTACATATGTGTGGAAATGGAATAACTCTCTACTTAATGATCACTGGGTCAGGGAAGAAAAAAAATTAATGACTTTCTAGAATTCAATGGAAATGAAGGCACAACATACCAAAACTTATCGCCCACAATGAAAGCAGCACTAAGATGAAAGTTCATAGCACTAAGGGCCTTCATAAAGAAATTGGAAAAATTATCATACTAACAATATTAATGTACACCTAAAAGCACTGGAAAATACAAAGCAAACTCACTCAAGAACCCAAGAGGAGCAGACAGCAGGAAATAGTTAAACTCAGAGCTGAAGTCAATTAATTAGAAATAAAGAGAACAATAAAAAGAACCAGCAAAACTAAGAGCTGGTTCTTTGAAAAAAAAAAAAAAAGATCATCAAGCTAGCCAAACCCTTAGCCAAATTAACTAAAAGGCAGAGAGACTGTATCCAAATTAAAAAAAAAATCAGAAGTGAAAAGAGAGACATAAAAACAGACACTGGGGAAAAATCAAAGAATCATTAGGTCTTACTTCAAAAGCCTGTACTCCATAATATTGGAAAATCTAAATAAAATGAATGATTTTCTAGAGAGATACCACTTACCAAAGTTAAATCAAGATCAGGTAAACTATTTAAACAGCTCTATAACCCCTAAAGAAACAGAAGCAGTCATTAGTCTCCCAAGCAAAATCAGTCTAGGGCCTGATAGTTTTAATATAGAATTCTACCAGACTTTCAAAGAGATAATATCAATACTCCAAAACTATTCCACAAAATAGAAACAGAAGGAACATTGACAAACTCATTCTATGAGGCCACAGTCACCATGGTACCTAAACTCATAAAGACTCAATAAAGAGAGTTTCAGACTAATCTCCCTTATGAAAATTGAGGCCAAAATGCTCAATGAACTACTTGAAATCCAAATCCAAGAACACATCAAAAACATCATCTACCACATCAAGTGGGCATCATCCAAAGGATGCAGAGGAGACTCAATATATAAATGTCCATCAATGTAATCTACCACATAAAACAAACTGGAAGAAAAAAGAACCTTGTGATCATCTCACTAGATATCAAAATGTCTTTGACAAAATCCAACACCCCTTCATGATAAAAAATCTTAGAGAGATCAGGGTTACAAGGCACACACCTAAACAGAGTAAAGATGATATGCAGCAAGCCAATAGCCAACATCACATTAAATTGAAAGAAATTTAAAGCAATTCCACTAAAATCAGGGACAAGACAAGGCTGTCTACCCTCTCCTGATCTCTTCAAAATAGTACTTAAAGTCCTAGCTAGAGCAGACAACTAAAAAAGATTAAGGGGATACAAAGTGGAAATGGAAAACAAAATAAAAATATCACTACTTGCAGATGATATGATAGTATACATAAGTGATCCCCCCAAAAATCTACCAGAGAATTTCTATAGCTGATAAACACCTTCAAAAAATGGCTGAATACAAAATTAACTCAAAGAAAATGATGGCCTGCCTTTACCAAAACAAAAAATGGCCTTAGAGAGAAATTAGGGAAACAACCCTTTTCACAATAACCACAAACAATATAAAATATCTTGGTGTAACTCTAATCAACCACGTGAAAGACATTTCTGACAAGAATTTCAAGTCCCTGAAGAAAGAAACTGAAGATATCAGAAGATGGAAAGATCTCCCATGCTTATTGATTGGTAGGACTAAAATAGTGAAAATGGCCAGTTTACCAAAACATTCCATGGATTCAATGTAATCTCCATCAAAATTTCAATATAATTCTTTATAGACCTTAAGTGAACTATTCTCAACTTTATTTGGAAAAACAAAACAATCCTGTACTATTAAAAAATTCTCTGGGAGGTATCATCATCCCTGACTTCAAGCTATATTATAGAGTAATAGTAAAAGAAACCTGCATGGTACTGGCATAGAAACAGACAGGTTGGTCACTGTAATGAAATCAAAGATACAGAAATAAACCCATATACCTATGAACACTTGCTTTTGACAAAGAAGCCAAAACCATACAATAGAACAGGGAGATCATCTTCAGTAAATGGTGCTTGTCTAATTGAAGGGATGGAGGGATCCATGGCTCCGGCTACATATGCAGCAGAAGATGGCCTTATCTGGCATCAATGGGAAGGGAGGCTCTTGGTCCTGTGGAGGCTTGATGCCCCAGTGTAGGGGGATGCTAGAGGGGTAAAGCATGGGTGAGTGAGTGGATGGAGGAGCACTCTCATAGAGGTAAAGGGGAATGGGGATGGGATGGGGGGTTTTGCGGATGGGAAACCAGGAAGGAGGATATCATTTAAAATGTAAATGAATAAAATGATTTTTAAAAAGAACACAAATAGATCCATATTTATCACCCTGAACAAAATTCAAGTCCAAGTAGACCAAAGACCTCAATGTAAAACCAGATACACTAAATAGAATAGAACAAGGTAGGGAACAGCCTTGAACTTGTTGGTACAGAATACGATGTCCTGAACAGAACACCAACATCTTAGGCACTGAGATCAACAATTAATAAACGGAACCTCATGGAACTGCAAAGCTTCTGTAAGGCAATGGATACTGTCAACTGACCAAAACAGTAGCCAGCAAATTGGGAAAAGATCTTTACCAACCCTACATCTGACAGAGAGATAATATCCAAAATATATAAAGAACTCAAGAAGTTAGATAACAATCATCCAAATCACCCAATTAAATATAGGATATATAGATAAATGGATAATTCTTAACAGTAGAATCTCAAATGGCTGAGAAACACTTAAAGAAATGTTCATCATCCATAATCAGGGAAATGCATATCAAAATGACTCTGAGATTCCATCTTATAATCATCAGAATGGCTAAGATCAAACTCAAACAACAGCAACAGCAGATGCTGGCAAGGATATGGAGAAAGAGGAACACTCTTCCATTGCTGGCCGGAGTGCAAATTTGTACAACTACTCTAGAAATCAATTTGGAAGTTTCTCAGAAAACTGGGAATAGTTCTATCTCAAGATGCAGCTATCCCACTCCTGAGCATATACCCAAAAGATGCTCCACCATCCCACAAGGACACTTGCTCAACTATGTTCATAGCAGCTTTATTCATAATAGCCAGAAACTGGAAACAACCTAGATGTCGCTCAACTAAAGAATGGATACAGAAAATGTGGTGTATCTACGCAATGGAATACTATTCAGCCATTACAAACAAGGACTTGATGAATTTCACAAGCAAATAGATGGAACTAAAAAATATCTTGAATGAGGTAAACCAGAAACAAAAGGACATGTATGGTATGTACTCATGTGTTGGTGAATATCAGCCATAAAGTACAAGATAACTATACTACAATCTACAGATCCAAAGAAACCAAATAAATATGAGGACCCTAGGGAAGATGCTTGAATTTTTCTCAGAAGGGAAAATGAAAGAGATTTAGGAAGTGGTTGGATGGAGGGAACTGGGTGGGAGAGGGGATTGGGAAGGCAACATGGTGAGAGGATCAGAAGGAGGGACAGCAGTCGAGAGAACAGAAATTAATGGTGGGAGAAGGGAAAGGGGAATCTCTGGGACATGCCAGAGACCTGGGATGGAGAGGTCCCAGGGAGTCTGTGGGGGTGACCTTAGTTGAGACTCTGAACAGTTGGGGATATGGAGACAAAAAGTGGCCACCTCCTGTAGCCAGGCGGGGCTCCCAGTTCCAGATAAGGACAGAAACCCACACACAAAACCCTTGTCTCAAAATGTATCCTGCCTATAAGATGTACAGGGACAAAGACAGAGCCAAGATAAAGGGAATGGCCAACCAATGACTGACCCAAATTGAGGCTGATCTCAAGCTTGCGGACAGGAGTCTACCATCACTGTCCTCTGAGAGGCTCCAGCCAGCAGCTACTAAAGCAGATGCACAGACCCACAACTAAACATTAGACAGAACTTGAAGAGTCCTTTGGAGGAACTGTGGGAAGATAGGACATAGGAACTCCGTAGGAAGGCCAACAGGGTCAACTAACCTGGACCCTTGGAGGCTCCCAGAGAGTAAACTACCGACCAAAGAGCAAACATGGGCTTAATCTAACCCCTTCCCCTCCCACGTTGGCAGATGTGCAGCATGGTCTTCATGTGGGTCTCTCAACAACTGGAGCTGGGGCTGTCGATGAATCTGTTGCCTGTCTGTGGATCCAATTTGTTCGCCTACTGGGCTGCCTTGTCTGGCCTCAGTGGGAGAGGATGTGCCTAATACTGCTGAGACTTGATGTGCCACGGTGGGGTGATATTCCCCTTCTCTGAGGAAAAGGAGAAGGGGGCAGGGACTGTGAGGAGACATGGCCGGATATTGAGATGTAAAGGGAATAAATAAATTAATTAATGGAATAACTGCTGTTTGTCGGTCACATGGCAGCCATGACATTGCTAGTACAGTTCTCATGCTTAATGTGCTCGGGTTTCGTCTCCACGTACTCCATGATCTGCATTAATAATCATTCACATTTGGGAATATATGAAAATGGATCCTGACTTCACCCAAGAGGTCTTTGTGTGACCAGCTCTCATGCCTCGAAAGCAGCCGCTTCAGAAAAACTTACAGAAGGAGGGAACCTCCCTGGATGAAGACCTCAGTGGGGTGAGGCTGTCTTATCTCCCTGACAGTGAGAACATTGAGGCCTGGGGCAGGGACTCAGAGAGAAGAAGCTTCCGGGATAACTTACACAATCTATTTAACATATATTTTCCACTGCATTTGTGTGGATGTAGATGCAAGGATAAAACAGTCAAAAATAATTAAGATCATTAAGAGGATGCATATTTAATTGAGTGCAGTGAAATTGTCTTAGGTGTTATAAAATGTAATTGCTAAACATCAGAACTTCGTGTCTTACTTTAGTGGGTGGGATTTCCTGTCTTACAAAATGCTAAATGCGACTAAGGTGCACTCAGACTTGATGTCAGTGTGTTTTATAGTCTGCCGATGTAGAGATGATTTCCTTAAAAGTTAACATTTCACCTGAAATGAGGGGTACGGCTTTAACGGAAGTGCATGTAACATGGTCTAGACAAGTAGGTTTTTAACCTACCATACAGTTTCAAAATTGGCTGCATCTGATCACGCTGCATTTGAGAATATTTATATGGATAAAGTTAAAACATATCAACACTTAGTTACTTTTATACTCACATTCTTTCCTGCAAACATAAGTAGTTAAAATGTGAAGTTCAAATAATGATTAAGTTCTCGGGATGCTAATGGTCCCTCAAAGGTGTAATAACAACAACAACAACAACAAAAATCACACATTATAATACTTCACCTGACTAGTATCTAGGAAATGTGCATTCTCTTTGGAAGGCATGTAGCTGAGTTAAAATACTTTTGAGTGAAAAAGAAAGAGACAATCAGAATAAATTGACCATCATTAATTATCAACTCAGATGTAGATGATTTATAGTTTTTTTTCCTTGTTTCTTTTCTCAAAATTAGTTACCTGACTCAATTTTATTCAGCGTAACCAAGTTCAGTTGACCACATCATTACCTAAGCTCCCAGAGTAAAGCCAGCTGACTTACATGAAGAACAAAATAGTAAGCACACGTAATCCTCAATGTACTCTAATCTAGGAAAGGAGATAATGTCATTCGATGAATGATGATAGATGCGACGATAAGCAGTAAACCCAGAAAATCCCAAGTGTTCATCAATAATCGGGACTAACAAATCAATACATTCTCAGCTCTTAGATTTTGAATTCCATTTTCCGTGTGGTGACTGGATAACTCATGGACAAATGGCATAATTCATTACTATATTCATAAGTTATCATTGCCTAAATTGCAAAATATATACACTTGAATTTAAGCCAAAAATCACAATTTATTCTGTAAGGTGGGGCAAACAATTAAACATCTATATCCATAGATATCCACAGGTTGAGTTAATCTCACGCAATGCTTCCTGCCTCATTGCTGCTATTAAGACAACCATAAGAACAAACACTTAGTGGTGCTGGTGTTCCTTCATAGTAAAGGAGACTTCTCTCATTTCTACAAAGATTTCAGTCAAGGTAAAATGAAAATTATAATCTTAATGTATTCATTTTGTTTGAAACTTTGTACCTTACTTAAATGATATTCTGTGTGGGTATATTTACATCATCAGTAATCTTTTCTAGCACAAGGAGACTTACTTTATTACTGATCTTTTGTTTTAGAAATAGTTCAAACTCTTTACCTCTTAAGATTAAGTGTTTTCCTAAAGTATTTCTGATCTGTAGGATCTGTGAATAGAATTTAAAGACATGTTGCAATTTGTGACATGTTTATGGAAAAAATCCCTAGATATTTAATATTAACTTGAGGAGACACCCAACACTGAAAGTAATCCCTACCCCCAAGGGACATGACTGTTTGACTTATCAACAGGGTTTAAAGTTAACATATTCTTCAGGTAATTACAATGTTTAGTATGTAGATTGAACATCATATAATTAATGATGATCAGTTAGGATAATTACATTATATATATATGTGTGCGTGTGTGTGTGTGTGTGTGTGTAAGCACAATTATTAGCTCTATTAATAATAAACATTCTTACATACCACACACATCAAAATGCTTCTGCTTAATAGTCAGTGACACACACACACACAACCATTCAGAAGACTAGACTATCTGCATATAAAACTGGTCTAGTCACTAGTTCTTATGCTACCCATTTTTTTGATTTAGTTTTATTTCTTTTACTTATTCACATTACATCCAGCTCACTGCCCCACTCCTAGCCACCGCCTCCCACAGTCGTACCTGCATCTGCATCTTCTCCCCTTCTCCTCTGAGTGGGTAACACCTCCCCCCCCCCCAACTTCAAGTCTCTGCAGGGCTATGTGCACTCTCTCCAACTGAGTCTAAACAAGGCAGCCCAGCTAGAAGAATAGATCCCATGTACAGGCAACAGCTTTTGGAATAGCCCCTGCTCTAGCTGTTTGGGACCCGCATGAAGACCAAGTCACATATTTGACACCGATGTGCAGGGAGCTCTACAGCCAGCCAGTCTATGTCCTTTGGTTGGTGGTTCAGTCTCAGAGAGTCCCCAAGGGTCCAGATTTGTTGACTCTGTTGGTCTTCCTGTGGAGTTCCTCTCCCCTCTTGGGACCTACAAACTCATTTCTAAGCAACCTCAGAATTAAAGAATCAAGAATAATGCTCACTTTCATAAAATTTTAATGGTTTGCTCCATGAGACGGCATTATGGTGATGACAATATTGCTACCCATCTGTGTTTGTCCATTCTTAGAGGTCGGCTTGTACTGACATACAGCAACACACAACACAAGCAGTTGTTTCCTTCTCAGTTCATGTGACTTGCTGGTCCGTTTTATTATAAATTCTTTATAGGAAGTTGCCATATGCTATTATTAGTTATCAGAAATTATTATTACTCTTTCCAGATAGTGAGCTAAGGCTTGTAAATGTGCTGATTCATAGGCTGCAATGGCTATTCTGTGGCTGGAATGCCTAATTGCATGTAATAGTCACAGAACTGGGGTACAAAGAATTTGATTAATTTATTTAAGAGGGCGTATCAATATAGGGTAGTAAAATGGAGATTGAGTCAGGGTCATTTGATTACAAAGCTGTTTTTAATCAAATTTGCAGAGGATATTTGGCATTTAGTACTGAAAGGCTAAGACAACTAGAAATGTGTGGTTTTTGTTTGCTTGTTTGTTTGTTTTTCCACTTTGGATCTTGTCTGGCATGAGGAGTATAGAGGGGCATTCCCAAACTGTCAATGAGATCAAAGGAGTCTGTGCAAACAACATGGCACGGCACGCTGACTGCCTTTGACAAATATAATGCTCACCTTTCCTTTATGGTGTCTGAAGTTTTGCTACTCACCAAGCAGTCCACACTAGCCAACAGTGGTTCTGTGACCATCTCACAAGTTAAAAATGGGAAGTAGAGAGCCTCAGTTTGGACTTGGTATTCTCTCTACTTTCCCTAAATGTTATCCCTTCACTGGCTGTGTGTGTTTGTGTGAGGGGGGAGAGGGAGGGAAGGAGGGAGGAAGAGAGAGAGGGAGAGAGGAAAAAAGGGAGGGAGGAGATAGTGTGAGAGAAAGTGAGAGAGTGAGAGAGGAGAGAGGGAGAGGGAGAGAGGAAGGAAGGAGGAGAGAGAGGGGGTAAAGTCTTCATTATATCAACGCCACAACAAAGAATTAGCTACACAGGTTAACTGAGTCTTGTGATTTTTGTGAGTGATGCACAGATGCAGGGGATTGTCTCAGGGACTCTGAATGAAACTATCCTTCCTACAGCAAAGTTCTGGTATGATTTACATATATAAGAACAAGACTATTTCATACATTATCATATTTTGTAAACACGGACTCATCGTTCTTGCTCCTGGTATATATATATATATATTTTTTTTCCTCTCCATAAATAAGAGTACATGATAAATTCTATGAGAAAATTTGGAGTTGCAAAATAATAAATGTTTTAAAAAATGTGCATGATTAAATTTAAAGCCAGGAATTGGAATTGAACATCAATTGGAATGATCTAAAATTTTATACTCACCATGAACACTAACAGAGGAAATGATAAAATGTTGTAATTTATTTTGTATTGGCTATATTTCAAACTTGAATTTGTGGATCCTGTCAAATGAAATAAGCAAAAGCAGCTCTGCAGGACTCTAAGAAGTTATTTGAATTTATAGAAATGTATCTATGTTTACTATATAATATCTTTAACAATAACTTTTTTTATTTGCTGTATTTCTAAAGAGATATTTTGAATTGGGGAGGTGTTATTATTTTATTTGGACAGAGGGTAGAGTCCTTTTCTTCAGCTCTTTGCCTTACATTTATGTTTCCTTGGATTTGGGATTGGAAATCCCCCTTCTTCATCTCTCCACAGAGGCCTCCACTTAAGGACAAACATGCGGGTGTACTGGTAGGCAGCTACTGGCAGCCTTCACTTTACAGTGGGTGGGGATTAAAATATTGCACCAGGAAATCATCTTCAGTCACCACAGTCCTCACTGATGACTTTCCCCATTTGATTTTCTAGAATTCATGCTCATTTGTGTCAGTTGAAGACACCCAGGGTATATTGGCCTATGTCCAGTGAGCATGGGAAATCCTTGGATAAGATGAGAGCATTTTAATGAGTCCCAGATGAGCACAATTTTGGCTAACTGTAGACACCAAGGAAAGGGATCAGCATGGTAAGTGTACCTGATATGTAATAGTGAGAGTGCTGCTAGATGGCAAGAAGCTTCCTAGATTCTATTTGTGTTCACTCTTCTCAGTGTGCACGCCCTCTCTCTAGGTCTCCCCATCCCCCTTAAAGTACTCTAATACATATTTTAACACACACGTACAAACATGATATTTCTCCTACTGAACTGTCTGCAGAAACAGCGCTTACCAAAGGCAAAGCTTGAACGCTTTCATGGGGCACCAAATACTGCCTTGATGTGAACTTAGACATTTACTGCTTATTTTCTGAACTGTATGATATTCTATCTTCTTCTACGTACAAGGATCATTCTTCATCCTTGCCACTGACCTAGTTGTGGGAAAAATTTTATGACTTTGCTTTACTAAAAGGGAAAAAACATTTTTATGTTTTTTCATTTTGTCTTCTCTCAACAAAGCGTTTTATTTATAAGTTCGTCCAGCCGCTATTTTTAAGTACCACATGTTTAGTAAAACAATTGATCGTGTGAAAAAAGGAGAAAGTGAACAAGCTAACATCAAAACTATTAATTCAGACTATTTAAAAAAAATAGAGAATTTTATACATGGAAACAATGTCTTCATATCAACTCCCTCCCCTCAATCCCTCCTATTGCCCACCCCCTACACATGTTTACTTCCCGGTTTACTTCTTATATTCGTTCTTAAACCAAGTGATTCCTACTGAGTCTATGTAGTGCTACAGTATGTGCATGGGTATAGGGCTGCCCACTGCCTCATGGGAAGCCTCTTAGGACCATCTAAAGAAAACTGACTGTTCCCCCAGCAGACTACATTCCAATGTTCCCAACACAAGTCCAAACTGAGGCTCTCTACTTCCCTTTTTTAACTTGTGAGCTGGTCACAGAGCCACTGTTGGCTAGCGTGGACCACTTGGTGAGTAGCAAAACTTCAGACACCATAAAGGAAAGGTGAGCATTATATTTGTCAAAGGCAGTCAGCATGCCATGCCCACGTCTGGATCTTTTCACAAGCAGGTGATGACTGGAGATACCATTGAGATCACAGGGTTACATTGCCAAATAGCTTAAAGGTGAGGCGGATACTAACAATGTTGATTAGAAGAAGGTCAATGTATCAACCTAGCTAACAGCTCCTAGCACACATGCATACACACACACATTCGCGTGCGCGTGCACACACACACACACACACACACACATAAACACACATAAACACATGCATGTGCACAAATATACACACACATGATCTTCTTGCTTTTTTTTAATAAATGGAATTTCTTGCTTACTTCTTACTTGCAGGCTAAATGATCCTAAGTGATAAAAGAAATCCCATTCCTATCAATAATTACACAGTCACTTATCTTATACTAAAAGCAATTAATATTTTCCAATTCTAAAATTGGAAACAGTAATTTATGGAACACCGCGCACACACACACACACACACACACACACAATTATATTAGCCAATCAAGAAAGTATAATTTGTAGTTCAACGTTTTGTATATCTAATAAACAATATGTCTACTTCCAAGGGATGCTGAAATATATCTACATGTCTATCTACACTTATGGGAATTTTCCTTCCTAGATGTGTTATAAATGGGGTACTCCATGACTTTGGATGAAACGTTGCTTTCTTTCCGTTTTAAAACATGACATGTTCTTCTCACCTGTGCTTCTGATCGAGTTTTATATGACACCGCCACGATGCTTTCCAGAAACATACCTGTCTAGTCTGATCCCATGACTTCTGTCCCTGTAAGTCATGCTAAAGTTCTATATGATGGTATATTTCTTTTCTTGGTCTGTGGAACCGCTTAGGGAACTTCAAGAATGCAATGCAGTATTACTTGCCCTTGTTGCCAATGTACAGTAGATCTCTCAGACTCACTCATGCACTTAGGATGCTCTGAGCTGCATCCCTTTCTTCCTTCACTGACCTACATACCACTAGTAATCATCTTTATGTTCTAGTTCTATCAGAATTATTAAAATTATATATATGTATATATGTGTGTATGCATGTGATATAATGTGTGTGTATATATATATATATATATATATATATATATATGAGATAATAAATCATTTCTTTGTTTGTGGCTTATTACACTTTGCCTAGCATCCACAAGGTTTAAAACTTAAGATAATATTCTAAGGTTATATCTTAATAGTACATATCTTTGTTAATTTGAATATAAGACTAATAATAAATCTATTAAAATATGCCTGTTTAAACTATTTTCACCTACTTAATAAAATAGTATTGTCTCTTTTGTGTCCTCATTTGATAATTACCTGCATTTTATAGCCATTAGTTCAAAAAAAGTATCAAACAGTATATGGGTCCATGCTTTAATCTTTTTTTGCAATTGTATTTATGCTGAATCAATATTTTAATTCAAGTCAGCTTTTATGAGATAATTATATGGTTTTCAGTGTCTCCTTTCCAAGTAATTCTCAGATGCACTTAAAATGTTTATTTGACTTTAATTCAATTCAGATTTTTTTGCTCTGTTTTGTTTTTCGAGACAGGGTTTCCTCTGTGTAGCCTTGGCTGTCCTGGAACTCACTCTGTAGACCAGGCTGGCCTCGAACTCAGAAATCCCCTTGCCTCTGCCTCCCAAGTGCTGGTATTAAAGGCATGAGCCACCCCTGCCCAGCTTCAATTCAGATATTATCTAACTGAAATAAAGCTGATATAGCTGAAGAAGTTGCAAGTGACTTCCCATTTTTGACCATTAAGTTGGGGGAAGCCATTTTCAAACATGTCAAATGAGCTACATTTCTAAGTTGTTCACAAACAAGTACTCAATTGAAACCTATGAGAAGATAAAACTTTTAAACACAAAGAATCCCTAGACAAATGCATGTGTTTGCTTTCATTGCCATAACAAAATGCCGGACACTTGTAGCTTATAGAAGAGGAATTTATTTCTACAGACAGGAGGAAGTCAAACACCGAGGGTGAGCACAGTATATTTCATCTTGATTTCTCTTTGCTTTCCTCTTAAGTAAAATGCCATCACATAGTGTGTTCACACATATACGTCAAGGAACAGAGAACTCACTGGTGTCTGACAAAAAGATATTCATCCTGCAGGTTTAGAACTCCAAAATGCACAGCTTCTTCTAGCGCTGATTGCTTCCTTAGAAACCTCATTCCAAATACAGCCATATAGGGGTTGAGGTTACCGAGAGAAATCTCGTAGGAAAAATATTCCTACAAATACTAAAATGCTTGTATATTAATAATACAAGTGTACATTAGATACAAAAATAATAAAAGTAGGCATATTACTTACTCTATTATTAAAACAGCAATTTTTATTTTGTGTAAATGGATGTTTCCCTGCATATAGGCATGTACACCATGTGCATGCATGTGTGGTACCTAAAGGGACCAGAAGAGGACATCAAATATCCCTGGGTCATCAGGTACTTGTGAATAACATGGGTGCTGGGAACGGAACCCAGGTCCTCTGCTAGAGCAGCATAACTTCTAACTGTAGAACTATCTCTGCAGCTCCACCTTCCCTCCCCTATGGGTACACCATGTTAAATATGATTGCATCTAAATGATAAATGTGCAGTTATCTCTGATCTGAGAGTTGTGGTAAATGCCTTTGGTAAGCTCAGAGGTAGAGATGTTTAGTGACTGGAAATGGAACTTTAATGAAATGGGTGGATTGCTAGTTTCTATTTTCACAAACAGAAAGAATAATGGGGGAAAGAGTTAGTAGAACATTACAAATAATTTTTGTACTGTACCATCATTTAATTTTTTGATAAGATTTGATTGATACTACTGTTGAAGACCAATATCCTCTGTCTCCTTCAAAACTTGAATTAAACGTTTTGCAACTATCATTATGAGAGTAATACAAAAGGAAAGCTTATATCTGCTTGCCTACTAATAATCAATACTTGAATAGAGCTGTAAAAAAAATACCCACCCACCTTACTGGTCAATGTCCACAATTGTGTGCTACTTTCTTTCATTTGTTCAAATCTCCTGTAACATTTTTATGTAACTCTACTGGCAGAGAAGATGTGGGACTTATTAGCCCACACTATTTTCAAAAATGAGTTATAGATGAAATGGTTTTGGAAAGAAATTAATTAAAAGAACAAATGTGGAGAAAAGACATAAACACAGAGAAAAGGATAAGTGAAAATGGTTACCTGTTTTTCCCATGATTATTCATTATTTTTAAATCAATGGCAGTGAGCACCAAATAATTTTGAAATTAAAATTCTCTTTTAGGGAAAAGTTATTATCTCTATTTTTGTGTGAAAATTGGTTATAAGAAAAAAGTTTCTTATGTAGAATTGTTAGCCAAGTTTTAGTACTTGGAAACTTTTGGTTGTAAATGTGCCTGTAATTTTGCAGTTATCAGTGGCTAATTTAATCCATGTGGTAAAAACGATATATGTTGAAACATAGCTTTACAAACCATTACAGATTTCAAAAACTCTGTAATAAATTTCATTTTATTTAATCATAACAACAAAACTTCATATAGTTTAGTTTGCACCATACATTGCTTTCTGAAAAACATATCTCTCCATCCTCTCTTCCCCAATGATCACCGAGCCAGAGTTGCTGGAGGTTAATTATATCCAGATGCATGAAATTAACATAGAAGATACAGGTATACATACATACATGTAAAATACATATGCACATCAGCATTTATATGTATATGCATATGTGTGTGTATATATACACATACACAGACAGACACACACCACACACACACACACACACACACACACACACACACACACACAGAGAGAGAGAGAGAGAGAGAGAGAGAGAGAGAGAGAGAGAGATGTATGTTCAGCATTTAAAAAGAGGCCATGAATTTTAAAGAGAGCAAGACAGTATATCATTGGAAGGTTTGGAGTGAGGAACTATATTTAAAAGTAATAAAAATTTAAAAAAATGATTTTAAAAAGCAAATCTAGACCCAGTATGTATATTGACAACTGTCTGTCATCTGTCATTCCTCACCAACTAGTAGCTATTCCTGTGAAAACATGCGTTCTTCCTAAGAAACAGAAGCACATGCCTGGAGCCTGGCATAGTTCTGTGGGAATCACAACCTTGGAATTTCCAAAGAGCCTCATGAAGGGCTTCACGGTTTTTCCAAATGTTTGCCTGTGACGTTTTCTAGGCTTCAAGACTCTGAAGATAAATTCACAGATGTCTGCCGTTCATCTTCCTATTTATTCGTTAGTCTTCCTATATCCAATGAAAATGGAATGTCTTCATTTTGTGGGAGGAGTAGGTGATAGTCACACACCAGATGTAGTCTAGCTGGTTATATTTCTTATATAAAGGGCTTTTCCCTCCTTTAGGGCTTGCACCAGGCTACAAACATGTAGGTAGGATACACAGTACACTCAAGCCCCGGTGAGTGAGGTGTCCTTCAGTGTAAACAGACAGGCTCTTTTCCAGTCTACTGTTTTTTTGTGTCTGTCTTTTGTATCCAGAGCCAAAGTATTTCTGACCTTAACCTGCTACTTCATACATACTTCTTTTACTTCTCTATGTTTTCTTCAGCGTCCGGGGTGAGAATCAACACTAGCACTCTACTGTGCAAGTCTTTGATGCCCTGGGTCCCCAGCCCCTAAAGTAAGCATATCATAAGTCTCTCTGTCATATTACACACAGGATGCTATGGATGTTGTAGGAGCCTTTCTGTCATGTGTGGGCCCTTGGCTATGAGCCTTCAGGAAGAGTATTCTCACTTAATTGCTTGGGTCTAGCTTGATTGAACAGAATGTATTAAGATAATTCTTACTTGCAATCCTTTTACCATTCTGCATTGTTATTACATATTGTGAACTGAATGAAAATCTTTCAATGCAACGTCACATGTTCAAGACACATGAACAGTTAAAATGGATAAAGTATCTAAAGTATTAGACTAGTTCTTTAAAATCTCCTCAGTTTAATATTTAATGAAATAATCCTCTTACATCATTGTCTGATTTTTGATTATGACAATGAAGGTACTAGTCAATCTAATGTGTGTGTCTGCGTATTTGTACAGGTGTGCCTACAGGTACATGTGTTCACGTGCATGCTTTTGTGGTGTGTGTGTGTGTGTGTGTGTGTGTATGTGTGTGTGTATGTGTGTGTGTGCAATGTGAAGGTCAGAGGTTGATGATGGATGTCTTCTTCAATTGTGCCCCACCCACTTAGACTTTGAGACAGGGTCTCTCACTGCACCCGGAGCAAGCAGATTTGGGGATACTGCCAAGCAGTTCAGATTCTAAGGGCACTTCTGTGTCCACTTTTCCTACTATGGGTGTTGTGAGGGCGTAACACCATGACTGACTTTTTACATAGATGCTTTTTTTTTTTTTGTCTAAAAGCAAATGATAAAGATGTAACTAAAAGTGTTCTACAAAGTAGAAACTTGAGGGCAAATAGCTCAGCAGCTTATTTCTATTCCTATGCATTGTAAAGAGCTGGTTAAGAACAGCCTGGTGAATGTGATGCAAATTTCATCCTGTGAACAGTGGAATAAGAATACTGATTTAATGACTTGCTTTGATAATCTAGTGTGAAGAATAGACCTTGACAGACAGGTAGATACAGAAGTAGATATGTAGATGGGCTGATTAATAACACTCTAGATATGCCTTCATAGTTCATAATATATATATAATATTTATTATATTATATAATATATATTATATATACATATATTATATATTATATTATATAACTGTAGGATGCTTATTAATAATGTCCTAGATATGCCTTCAAAATTCATAATATATACTGTAGGATGCTTGCTTACTAATAATACCCTAGATATGCCTTCACAGCTCATAATATATACTATAGGATGCTTGCTTACTAATAATACCCTAGATATGTCTTCACAGCTCATAATACTGTAGGAAGCTTGCTTACTTTTGTGATTCTGAGAAAAGATAAGTATCATTCTACTTAGTGTTATGATCACAATAAAATATCCTCAGTTAACAATGTACAGACAGTAGACTATTAGATATCTGGTTTCAGAATGTACAGAACTCACTCTTTAAATACACAAAAAGAATCTCTCTCGAAGTGTTATGGTAAAGTCAGAGTGATCCTCAAATGACTACCTGTCATATAATATATAAGCTGACAGTTTTGTTGTTTTAAATGGCAATAAGACTAGAAAATAACAAGAGTAAATATCTTATAGCAGTCTGATAAACGAAGATGTTTCCATTTATTTTATCAGAAAAACGATGCCAAACAACCAGCTAAATGTGAATTACAGACCTATCTTAAACTAGAGAGGCACAGAGATATGGGTGTGCCTGGCAAAGACAATGGACACTTTAGGCACACTTTATCACAGTTAGGTAAAGTGTTCCATTCTGTGATATCTAGAAATGCTACTCAGGAACAGACAGCAGCTGTTGTTTTTAAGATCTATATCACAGACCTGTAAGCAGAATCATTATTAGTCATTAATTTCATAGTTGGTGAAATGTCCCTATTCTTCCCATGTTCTTGGGTTCATTCCCCTAATCGATATTAATGTATGCCATTAGCTATGGATTATAGTGAATGAACTGATACTCTGTTAACATTATATGGGGTGAAGGTTCTCTTCTTGCTGAGTATAGCCTGGTGTTGGTTCCACTTAAACAGTCACAAAACTGAAGCAGACAGTTCTAATCTTCCCTTGTAAAGTAGGTGTCGCATGAGAATATACCGTGTCATCCACAGGAAACAATACTCTTAGGAAAAATGCAATCTAACTACAGATTTTCCTCCCTCCAATTTTCTAAGGCCATTATTGAGAACTTCCTTTTATTTAAGCAAGGGTTTGCTACATAAGGTTGGTTCTTCAAATCTTACTGGGGATTTAAGGTGAATTATTCTTTTCTGTAGTTGCCATTAGGCCTTATATGGTCTGCTCCAAACAGTGGGGTGCATGTATAAAGTGAGCAGTAGGTTTATTGACTCAAATATTTCAAGATTGCCACACTGTGAGGTAAATAAGTCAAGCCCCATGTATCCCCCTTCTTCGGGTGTCTAAGCTCTCTACTCGGCTCTATTTAGATTTTTCTCCTCCATTTAGCCAACAAGAATGGAATGAGATCACAGATACGAAACTTGTTCTGGTATACCTTTAATTATTGCATTAAACGATAATTTAATTGTCATATTTCTATAGCGTTTTAATTACCGATTTGTTCAAATGTAGAGTGTGTTAGTTCTATTACAATGTGGTGGAACATAGTTGTGTTTTCTGTTTAAACAGCAAGCGTTTTAGAGCCTTTCTTTCATATGGTTACAACATCATATGTATGCATTCTTATATTCATCTGTGTACTTCCTGCTAGCAAACTATTACTTTAAAGAGGAGTTATACTCAATACTGTTTTCCAGCCTTGGGGGGGGGGGAGATATGAGATCTAGAGGAACTAGTGTTTCATAAGAAATCTACTTATTTTCTATGTATGTACCTTGTTAATATTCTTTGAGTGAAAATGCAATAATTTTCAGATAGGTTGAGACGCAAACAGAGAGCTGGTGTGGAATGCTAGCATGGAGAGAACTAGGTTGCCCACTTTTGATTGCTCTCTTTTTTTTTTTCTTCTTTCAGGCTAGCCTGGAACTCACTGTGTAACTCAGGCTAGCCTAGAACTCAAGGCAATCCTCATCTCTTTTGACCTTTCGAATGCCAGGGTTATAGACATGAGCCACCACACCCAGATAACTGGGACACTGCTAAGGATGCTCTGGCTGGAGACGCTGTTCAAGGTGAAGCATCTTCAGGTCTCCTTCTGAGCTTCTTTTAGACATGAGCATATTAAAGCACCTATGCAGTGACGAACAACCCCTTTCTCACATCCTCAGATTTGTAAATCATGGAGGGTATCAAAGTAATTGGAGATACAAATTCAGCTTCAATCAGGCTCCTGGAATGATGTGGGCTCCTTCTCCTATACTCCCACTTCATCGAGTGGCATTACTGTTCTTTCAGACAAGCCCCAAACTAGGCACCATTCTAGGTCAGTTCTTGTGTTCCACATTTCATGCCAGGTGAATTAGCAGAGATGTCAAGTCCAGGTCCTAAACACTGCTCTGACAAGTGGCTATTTTCACCCTGGGTGGACTTTCTGTACTTGTTCTATATCTCATCTTTTACTGGACTTGAAATGATTACTAAGCGATTTCTAAAAAGCATAATGATGACCCTGGTTTTCTTTGGTGAAGAGCCTAATTGAAGACTAGCTTTGGAATAAAGATGAAATATGTTAAAATGGGACATGGGTCATTTTATCACACACCTCTGACTTCCATGTGTAGTTATGATCTTGGAAATGCCTGCTCTCTCCAAAGCTTTATCCATACACTTAGATGTTAAAGATACAGGATGGATGAAACTTCCTAGCCTCTTCTTGCTCTCTCTTTTTTTGTATGCGCATTTAATCAATTGCGGATGTTTTTGAGGGAGGTGGGTGACTTTATTTTGTTTTCTTGGTTTTGGGGGTGTTGTTATTACATTCTTATTATCTGAAAAAGGACTTAAAGTGTGGTGGATAGGACATGGGAGAGGATCTGGAATGACTTGGGGAAGGAAATAGTATGATCCAAACATTTAAATTTAAGAGTTGTTTTAAGTAATAAAAACACTTAATAAAAAGCAAGGTATAACACAGCATAAAAAAGCATTCATGACATGATTTGGTATACTGATATAATATTTTCTGAAGTGTGTGAAATGCCAGTGGAGGAGAATTCTACTTCATAGGTAAGTAATACATAATTATGCTTTTGCTCTGGTTCTTCCATAATTTAAAAGAATCTTTCTTTTTTTTCTTTACTTTGATAACCCCGATTTTCTCTTACTACTTCAATGTTGCTAGTTACTAGTAAATAAACATTGGGAACCCCTTAAATAACTAGTGATTATAGGCATTATTCCTCTGGATGCTTAGATATCCCTCTTTCTTCTGCCAGATATGACACCTTTATATGACAATCTTTGTGCACTGAACTATCCACTTATTTACACAGTATACAGAAGCCCAGGACTTCTCTTATGGGATGGCATCTCTTCTCAAACAGCCACATCCCATCACTCTACTCACCAAATAAAGCTTAACCTGGGACATTAGGAAGGTAATCCATGTCGTGCGATTCACATGGATATATAAGACGTACTGGAAGATGGGGAACACGGAAATCATACTTATCTTTGAAAAGGATGTTGCTGAAGGCACAGCATGAGAACTATTCATTCTTCTACCTAGCATAGCCTAAAAGATCTCCCGAGACTCTCATGCTAAAAAACAATACTGATGTTTTTCTACAGCAACATTTGCTCTTTATTTTATTTTTTTTTCTTTTTCCCCTCCTCTTCTCTTTCATCTTCTAAGACCATGGTAAGTTCTGTAGCAGCTTGATTATTTTAAATGTCTCCCTAGGGTCTTATCAAGTGTCTTTAGCATATTTCCCATGACTTAATTCTGATTTCTTTGTGACAAATCTCTGTTGATCCCTTCGTTTCCACGGCGGATTTCTCCCTTCCTCTCTATATGTGGGCATTTGGCTCGTGAAGCAGTAATTTGGCCGGCAGCAATCTGAACACTGGGTCTCCTCTTTCCTCCGCATCCAAAAATTAACTGTAAACCGACAAATCAATAGCATGGAGCTATCACTCCCAGCTCCTGAGTGGCCTTGGGAGCCCCCGGGGGTTCAAGTCAATGTCTTTTTGCTTCTTGCAAGAGCTCTAAGGCTGAGTGAGGATGGTAAGTAACCTAAAGCCGTGACTGCATTAACATGCGACCCTACGGAAACCATACCCTGCTCTCCCATCTGCAGAAATGGAGCATTTCACCCTATAACCGGAGCTGCTTCTGCCAGATTAAAATATACATTTAGTTCATTACTTTATGTGTGTGAGTGATTTACCTGTATGTCTATGCATCCTGTCTATGTATGTGCATGCATGTCTGTTGCCAGTGGAAGCCAGAAGAGGGCACTGGTTCCCTGTAACTGAGCTTTTGTGAGTTGGCGTGTGGGAGCCAGGTCCTCTGGAAGAGCGTCATTGCTCTTAACCACGGAGTCCTCCATTCTGTCCCCTTTGTCCTGATTTTTAATAAAAATTTATAAGAAATCATGGTAAGGCTTACTCCTAAGACTCACATAGAGTCAAGTGCTCAGAAGGAGAAGGTCCCGCCTTGCTGAGAAGTGTTTGCTACCTCACAGCACGCTTGCAAACACAAAAGTTTTTCGAGGTGTCCCAACGCCTTCTACCCTGTGTGGGAGAATCTTTGGAGCTGCCCTAGACACAGATGTCACTAAACAGCTTTCAAGCTCAACTGATTCTTTTGTGCTTAAAGGTCACAAATCTTAGAACTTAAGCTCAGTGTGCAATGGCCCTTTGCCTGTGGCCAGCCATCATTGGTACCTTCCTTCCTCCGAGGCAAGGCTACGGTGTGTGGCACTGAGACTACCAGCTGTTCTCAATAAGCTAAAGTCAGAACAAGTGCCAAGGAGAAGGCTGGAATCCCACAGAGAGTGCACCTGACTGCCAGAACCAACTGTAGCTTAAGATCAAGAACAGGGGCTTGGCCTGTGCCAGGGTTTGGAGTTGGTAAATAGATTTTAATAACCTCCAACAAGAACCGTGGGAGAAATGAGCGAGTCGTCTACGTTACTGGAAGGATTTTTTTTTTAAGAGTCACAGGATTCACCGCTGTGTTAATTAGAAATGAGATGGGCATTTTGACCGGTACCATCTTCGTCTGCCTTCCGGAAACAGAGTTAGATGAGTCAGCTGTCTTTCACTAGATATATTACAGCAACTGAGAGGGTGGCAATGCTTGAGAGATAATTTAATTCCCCGTTTGCTTTCAAAGGGCAGGGCTTCCTCCTCCTGTTGGCTCAACTCCCTTTACAACTGTGATAACAGTCCAGTTTGAATTCGAGCTTTGTTCTCTTGCCGGTGCCACGCGGCTCCATTCACTATCGGAACCAGTTTCGCCCTCTGATGTTAATACTTAATCTCTTAAAGTCTTGGCTAGAATAAAAGTCAGTAATCAAATTTTATGATCTACTGTCTCCGTGAGCGCCCTCGTCTCCTAGCTGTTCAGGCATCCTCTGTGGTTCGCAGGCAAAAATATTCTCTCTCCTCTAAAAGAAAAAAAAAAACCTTCAAATTTTCACTATCCTTTCTTTCTGCCTGTCTCACTGTAGTAAATGACTTTCCCCAGACTGTTTACTTAGTGAATACACTACATACTATCAAGAACTATTTCAACCTGCATGAGCAAACTTCAAGATCTTCCTACCAATCCAAACCAAAGTAAGACTGAGAAACACGCACCCTGCGGGATTTCATACCTAAATTCTTTGAATAGCTCAACTTGATGGTTACAATACATAGTCTGTGTGCATAGTCTGTGTGCGCCTTTAAGAACTGGGCTTTTCTTAGTGTGGCATGCAAAAACAGGTTATGCCAGATAGATGCTCTTGTGTTGATATGGACACATTGCATAAATCCAGTATCTCCGGGATAAGAAAAAACGGACGGCCTAGGGGCTATGCGAGAAACGTAACGTGATATTATTCTTTTTAAAAGTCTTAGTCTGTTTTGTTGTTTTGAGATTATAATAAATTTATAATGCTCCACTCTGTTTTCTCTCTCCCAACCTTCATTCAGATGCATGGCCTTATGAATTCCTTCACTGTTATTGTATTTGTGTGTGTGTGTGTGTGTGTGTGTGTGTGTGTGTGTGTTTCTCTATGATGTTACTTTTAAGTATGTCTTTAGGGCTGGCCTTTGCTGGCACTGAACACATAATCAGTGGGCCACCTCTCTCCTTTCTAGTTTTCCTTAGTTGTCTATTGTTTTTTGTGTATGATTGCAGCCTCTGGAACTTTCCCCTAATCCAGTTCTTATATAAAAACACAAATAATAAGATGAATTTGGGGGTGGTGGTGGCCATTATCTCACAGGGCAGTGGCAAAACATTACCAGTCTCTGCAATCCAATGGCTCGTTGTGCTGTGTACACTGACAGAGGCCGTTGGCCTACAGAAGACAAGGCATGATATGCAAATGCTGGAGGGAAAACAGGGCACACTGGTGTGTTGATATAAATAGGAGGTCCTCAAATGATCCTAGAAAGCATCCACTGATCCTGCTGGGCCTTCAGGGAGGGAACTCTGCATCTAGGATAATGAAAGGAGTGACAGTACCCAGTCTAGAGTATGGCCATCTTAAGATCTCAAGGCATCATGGAAACAAAAATGGGACAGTCTGTTCCATACACACATTGACTCAGATTCCAGGCACTTTTTATATCACAGCCATAGCAACAGACATCAACACTGTCTATAGCAACAGAGAGGCACCACATCAACACTTCCTAATCAAATGCCAAAGAGGCCATTTTCAACTGAAATTATTTAATGACATTACCAGAGGCAGGAGGTTTTCAGACTGCATTGATTGCATTTAAAGGCCCATCACTGAACAAAGATAACTTCTGGTAACTCCAATAACCTCATCAAATTTGTCTTCCTCAGCAATGTAATTAAGCAGTAAGCAAAACACTGGCAATTTGATGTGATACTGTTAAGTACTGAGACGTATGGCAATCTCTAATGTATAAAATGCAACATACATGCTTTCTGGAGAAAAATATCATGATGGGTATCAATTAAGAAACTGTTCCAGGAAGGTAGTGGCGGCACATGCCTTTAATCCTAGCACCCAGGAGGTAGAGGCAGGAGGATCTCAGTGGTAGAAGACAGACAGGGCTACAAAGAAACACTCTGTCTCAAAAAGGCAAAAGCATACAACCAAACACCCAAACAAGCAAAAAACCTAAACCCCCAAACAACAAACAGACAGCTGTTCTCAAAACAGTGGGAACTACATGCTTAAATAAAGGCAAAACCAGAAAAGGATGTTTGTTTTTTCGTTTGTTTGTTTGTTTGTAGGAACACTGCCATGGTTACCCATGATGAGGCAAGGCACAGTGTATGAAGTATGAGAACTGTTACTCAGAACTGGTAAATGTATAAGCTACTCCACGTGATTGCACGATTGCAGATTTCTTCCCGTTATTTTTTCCTCTTGAAGTGGGCATACTTTTCCATCTGATGTTAAAGAATAGAACTCTCCACAATCTGAACTCTTAGAACTCCTCACAAGCTGAAATGAACCACCGGGGGGGCTCACGGCTAACGGACGGGATGCATCACATCATGCATTCAAAATAAATAAGTGGCCATTAGGCCGCAAGCTCCCCATCATTTGTGTTACAAATGATGCCGAGGAGGCATTGGGCATTACCGGAACCACCTTCCATCTCTAGAGCGATATTGATATTCTGCGGCCAGAGCCCATTAAAATGATTCAATGAAACACACCAACTTCAGAAGAGATACAACATCTCACACTCGCGATAAGAATAGGATTGAGGTTTCCTAGTAGCAAAAACATTTTCTCCTGACATAAAAACTGTGCTCTGCAATATAAGTTAAATATGCCTCAGATCAAACTGACTCCTTAGGAGACCAGTAGTGGCATTCTATTTATACCATTGCTGTTTCCACACTGAATTGCAAAGCACAAAGTGTGTGTGTGGGGGGGGTGTTCGGATTATATTCATGAGCTATGAAAAACAATTTTGCCTTCGTCTTCTGTATCATGTTTTAAATTCTTTCAAAGATGATTTAGTTACACGGGGAAATGTATTGGCCTTTATAGTTTCTGTCACAGAAAGGGAAGCTTCAAGCTGCATTTTAAGAAACTAGAGGACTGTTCAGGATTGTATGCAATTGGGGCAGTACTTGAAGATGTGAAAAACGTTTTAAAATTATAAACATCATGAAACATGAACTATTCTATTTTCACCGCTGGATTCTTAACATATGTGAATAAGCTCTAGCTACATAAAAAGCAGACTTGTGAATGATATAAACTAGCAAATCTGCAATGCCAGGTTTCTTTAAGAAAGTTTAGGTATATTTCTGGCTCTAATTGAGACTCTAATATTCTGTCTATCACTTTTACATGCAGAAAGTCAGGCCTGAATTCAGATAAAGAAAAACAGTGATACACTGAGGGAATGTAGTTACCGTCTGAGTACGTCTGAACACCTGTCAGAATCTGTGGTGGGTCTTTCTTGTGTTGGCCACTGCAGAATATTTGTTCAAACCGGTAATAGTGAATTACCTTTTCTTTTTGGGATATTGTAAAAGTCACATCTTCTGTTCACTCTTACACGACAATGCACTCCCGTTTGTAAAATTGGTGTTGGCAAGGGGAGGGTACAGAACCTGGAGGGCAAAGTCTAGAGGCTAACTCTATCTGGCTCAGGCACAAAATTGATTTAATAGAATGAGTGGGGTGATCAGTTGACCATAGAAGTCAGTATGAAATGTCGCTTCAGCTCTTACGAAGGCCCTGATACAGGGGAAGAAAAGCGAGCATCCCAAAGGTTTGAAAGAATTAAGAAATGCAGGGAGAAAGGAGTGAAACTCCCAGGGAGAGTCCAATATGTAAGAACAGATACTCCAACCCAAAGTCAGAAGTAAGGTCTTGGTCAGGCAGGGACTTCCTCTGTGCTGTGCCTTCTTCTGCTTGGTTCATTATTTAAGAACTCAGAGATTCAGGAGTAACTACATTTTACAACACAGACATAAAAATATGTTAAGTACATCACAGGCTAAAGAGGACTCTTCCTGTTCTTCTTATTCTTTTTCTTGTTCTTCTTCTCCTTTTCCCTCTCCTTCTTCTCCTTTTTCTTCTTCTTCCTCTTCTTCTTTCTCCTCTTCCTCTTCTTCCTCCTCCTCCTCTTCTTCTCCTCCCCCTCCTTCTTCCTCCTCCTCTTCTTTTCTTCTTCCTCTTCCTTCTCCATCTCCTTCTTCTCTTCTTTTTTTCCCTCTTTCCCCCTTCTCCTCTGTCCTCTCCTCTTCCCCTCTCTCCTCTCCACCTCTACCCTTGCTCTGTTTATGCTATTTGAGCCCACTTTCAGTGTTTGAAGACTTCCTTACCTCTTTTCATATATTTCCTCTCACAGCCTGTAGTACATACATCCCAATGTTTTTACTGATGTAAATATAACTTAACTCCCCATTTTAGTGAACAAAAACGGATTCTATGAGTTCATTAACTTGGCTACAATCATGTACCTCTTAATGGTAGAGTTTAGGTTTCACCTTTAACTTTTTCTTCTGGATAATTTCTTGCCCTAAAATGCTCTGGTAGCATGAAGCAATGTTTGCTTATATTTTATAAAAGCACTCAGCCATTTCCAGAGTACTTTCCCTTTGTGGTTCAGGTCATATGACCTTTTATGAAGGAGTCAAGAGTGACATAAGTAAACATTGTGCAGACAAAGGAGTCAGGTTCAGACAGTTGAGTTTGCTTGCATAAGAGTCACATGGTTACCACACACAGGAATAAAGATTAGAGTGCAGTCTGTGCATTTTAGATCCATAGTGCTTAGGAACGCCATGAACTCCAGGATGAGAAAAAGCAAACACTGGGCATTTATCCGGAACTCTTTCCTTCTATCCCCATACTTCGAAGCAATGACAAGCAAGGTTGCCAGGTTAGCTTTTCTACAGCTGGCTCTGTGATCTCCGCCAGTCTTTTAACCTTTTGAATTTCAGTTTTGCTATTTGGAAAAGGATGACTCCAACCTTCCCAAACTCATCAGCTATTTCAAATGCAAATGGAACCGATGCCTTCAGACTGATGTGATATAGTTAACACATCTACAAATGTAATATCTCACCATTTTCTTCTACTTAATTTGCAGAAAGTTGAAAGTCTTAGTGCAATTTGTGTTTTGATTCATAAGTTGAATCTATATAAGAATACAATGTACAGATTTAGACCTGTAGAAGGGATCACAACTTAACATGAAGAACTAATTAAATTATTAATAAAGGAAATTAATAAAGGAAATTAGGAGAATACCAGTGGGGATGTTATCCATTGGACTAATTCGTGAGAAATTAAATATGTTATGGGGTCTATGAGGTCTTTGCACATGTGTGGAAATGTTGGATGAATACACACTGTTGTAGAATAAGTGTCAAAGGACTGTAAGAGCCTGAAATTTCTTTAAATTGACCAACAAAATCATAATTTAGTGGGATAGAATAGTGTGAGACAACTCCAACCTGGAAAATAAGTTTATTTCAGGAGAGAGATGCTGACTTTACTAATGCCAGTTGGGATCTAAATATCTCTCAAAATTAGTTAGAAAAATAAAGAATGCGTGGATTTTGCCCAGACGTATGACTGCCTACCTAATTGTCCTTAATCATTAATATGATGACTTTATCAATATATTACTTTGTTTTATAAGTATTCAGATGCAGCTACATTTAATATATCCCTATATCACAACACCTCTCCTGACATTTACAATATGTTGATACAGCATATTATTGAGAGGAAACTTTGAAACTCCAGTGGTTCACCATTTTAGGCACCGTGCTTCTTAGTGACCTTTAATTTAATATCAGACGTGGGACTTTCTGTGAATGGGCATTAGGGGAGTAAGTGCCCAGCACAGGAAGGCAGTGCTGAAGGCAACACACTTAGACAAGGTACTAGAGGTTGCTATAGTAATAAAACCACTACTGCCCTCACACAGAAACATACATGTAGACCAACTGCATCAAATATAAGAATCATGAATAAGAAACATGAGAACTCATAGCTACAATCACTTGACGGAACAGATGCCATCTTTAACAAATGGTGCTGGCAGCTGACTGAGACAGATGTAGATACTGCCAAGCATTGGACTGAGGTCAGGGACAGGGTCCCCTATGGAAGAGTGAGGGGAAGGATTGAAAGAACTGAAGGGGATGGGGGATGTCAACCCCATAGGAAGACCAACAGTGTCAACTAACCTGGAACCCTAGAAGTTCCCAGAGACTAAACCACCAACCAAGGAGCATACACAGGCTGGTCCAGCCCTCCCACCCCCACCTGCATGCGCGCACGTGCGCGCGCACGCACACACACACACAGACACACACACACACACACACACACACACATATATGTAGCAGAGGGCTGCCTTTTCTGGCATCAGTTAGAGAGGATGTGTTTAATCCTGTTGAGCCTTGATACCCTAGGGATAAAGCATGTAGAGGGGGGCACTCTCTCAGAGGCAAAGGGGATGAGAATGGGGGAAGAACTCTGCAAGGGGGGACTGGGCGGGGGTAACATATTGGATGTAAATAAATAAAATAATTAATAATAAAAAAGCAAAAAACAAAAACTAAAACAAAAAATAAAGAGGTTGCCAGTGCCTTTAGTATTGGAAATTCACAAAGTTTGACAATAGTGAGAAAGCGTGGCAGCAGGAAGTGCAGGGGAAGCCCTTCAGTATTTCCTGAAGTACTGACTGGAAGCTCATGTTTTTTTGAAACTGCAAGCCAAGATTCCCAGTAAGTAGCATGGTCACAGTGGGACTCTGTGCAGGGCTGAACAATCCATCTGCAGACATAGCAACTTAGTGACATCCAAGCAAAAGTACTTATCCATACCTTGAAAGAATGATCGCCCTCCTACAGCAACTTTTACCTCAGACAACTGGATGGCTTCATGCAGGTGACAAGCCCAATAAAATGTCAGCAAGCCTCACTGGGCTGTTTGAGTGCTGTACTGTCAATCTGCATTAAAAGTCCAATTCTTAGTGACAAATTACTTTGATTTGAGATGCATATTAACAAAGATGATCTCTTTATGCGGAGATGATCCATTTCCTCTTATATAACCATTGCGAAACCACGAAAGGATGTGATTAGCATCTTATCAGGCTCCCATGGAGATTCAAGAGTATACTGGCATTGCTATACGCTTTCTAAGTCATTGACTTTCCCACTCTCTCAGATTTTACGTATTACTTCCTTTGTATTTGATATAGCTATACTATCCCCTTCAGCACCCACCTGAGCAGAACCAGTCTGAAACAAAAGAGTAACCATCGAGGACTCTGTCCCATTTCCAGACCAGATGCCCAAATGGACTTGAATGTGCTGCTTATTCCTCCCCAGTGTGATATCCAGATTCACTTCTGTTTTGTTCTGGGAAACAGAGCTCTGATAGGGAACTCTGATCCTATCACCATTGGCCAGTGCCCCTTTGGATTCTTTGCCACCAGACCATGTCTGGAGAGTTGCTGACAAGTTTCTGCTTGCGATCACCCAGCCCCATCCCTTCCTCCTTTTGGTTTGGTAAGTACATTAGCTTCGTGTGATTCCTGCTACAGAGCTAAGTAAGGCTCTCTGCACTTTAGATGATCAGGGGTACTCCTAATCCAATTTTGTATGTAGACACCGAAAGCATAAATCCTGCCATCATCTTATTCCCGAGTCTTGTACCATATATAATCCCTATGCCCATGTAAGTAATGCTTACTGACTGCTGTGCTTTATAAGACACTGAGATAGACTATAGGACTCAGCCTAGAACTGTGGAGAGCACTGTCCAGGAACTAACAGCCCTGACAGCTAATTGACAGGGAATCCAAAACCAGAAATTAGAATTCCTGTTTCTCTGTAACCTTTTTGTGTACTATTTGTCTTATTTCTTTGAGATTATAGTTATGTTATTCCCCTCTTCCCTTTCCCACCCCCCACGAACTGCCTTAAATACCATTTTAATGTTCAAAGGTGTTCAATTACATACTCACAGTGAGTGTGAGATCAAAATCTAGATCATAAAGTCAGCATCCAAGGGCAGTAAGGATGGTGTTAAAGCCGTATGAAACAAACCAATAGCATACCTGTTGTAATGTGTTTAATCAGTAACCTTCATTTCCTTTGATCTTCATTTTCTATTCTTTTTATATTAAAATTTGTAATTTTATTTATGGTGTGTGTGTGTGTGTGTGTGTGTGTGTGTGTGTGTGTGTGTGTGCGCGTGCGCACGTGCCACACAAAGTACCACAACATATGTGTGGAGGTCACAGGATAACTTTCAGGAATCAATTTTTTTCCTTCTACCATGTGGATACTAAGAGTCAAATTAAGGTTTGTAGGCTTCACAGGGAGAGCCTTTACCCACAGAGCCATCCTGTTGGCCCTTAGTTTTCCTATTCTTATATAGAACATCAACCTAAAATAAATATACAGCACATTTAAAGCATTTATTAATGTACAGCTGCAAACTTCAAATATTCTGTGTTTTCAAAAGATTTAAAAATGTCGATTGATTGAATGCCCATTCTTTGGCTACCTGAATAGTATACTCTCATTTACATTATAAAATTCCACAAATGTCTTAGGGTAACTTTGTAATGAATCCTGCTAAAATCTTAAAATTGGCTCCATGGACTTATACCCATTTTAGCAGAAAAAAAGTATAAACCTGGTGGTGGTAGGGGCGGGGGGCGGGGAATGAAACCAGAACTCAGAATCCCTTCTGAACTCTAAACGCTCACCGTTCATTTTCAGTCCTTGCTAAGATCCGGAACTGGGCTGAAGTGGACTCGCACAGTGGGAGTTCATTCTCTAGTCTAGGGAACAGTACGCTCAATACAGGACAGATTTGAGAAAGATGTTATGTTTCGAACAGCGCTGTGTAAACTGTCAACACTCGAAAAATAAATTACAACAATAGCGTGTAGAAGGCAGTTCAGGGAGAAACAAGTGTGGCGTGTAACAGGTTATGGGGCTGATTTATGATGGTTGGTAAGGAACAAAAAATGAGGAGCTTGTCGGAAGAATACTGAGGAGGTTGATGTGATAGCTGTTCATATTTTTAGAACCTAGGTACATTGAGAAGTAAAAGCATATAGTATTCACCAAGGAGGATAATGACAATCGTTACTATTAGTTTCTATGTCTTTAGTAAAATTTTCAAAAAATAAGTGATCCCACGTATCTCAGAGGATAATTAGGCAGTCTAGAAATCCTGTGAAACTAAAAAAGTATATTTGTGGAGAAATAAGTTTGGCTTCAGAAAATTATGTCTAACAGGAAATTTGTTCTTTGTTCATCAACTTTTTTCTTTCTTTTTTTCTACTAAGAGAAAAGGATCCTGGCCCACCAAGTGAATCTGAAAACAGTGGTGCATAGTGTTACACATGCAGATGTCAGAGCAGTGGAAACGCACTCAGTCCACACTGCCTGTGGATTGTTCCCGTGGACTGTGCCCGTGGACCGTGCCCGTGGACTCTTCCCTGTGCCCTTCAGTCATCCCTCTTTTATAAAGCAAGAAAGGAAAGCTCCCTGCACTTTGTACAAATCCAGGAATCACCATAATTACAGTATTTCTTTAAATACTATTCACATATATGAAGTTCAAAAAGGGTTCTAGCAAACTCTATTCATAAAATTATATTACAGATTCACCAGCGGCTTTCTATTTAGTTGTGAAGAGAGACAAAGAGGTGTTCCCTGGACCTCTGTGCCCCAATGTTCTTCACAGAACGCATTCATTCAACATTGTTTCTGGAGATACAGAATTTATTATTCCTTCACACTGAAACAGTATGTGGTGATATTTTAGCAGTTCTTTACCAGGCAGTATAGTAAATTTGCATAATTTATCTTACCTAATATTTTCCTAAGCTAAAGATCTTTTTCATGTTTATAGAACTTATATAGGACTGACTTAAATGTATAAGCATTATTCTTGAGATTAAAAAAAAAACTTCCTTTAGACACAATTTTAATTAAGACGTCCTGAGTGGAATTATTAATTGGTAATGCTGTTTAATTAAACCATATACCTAGTCACCGTTGTGTCTCTTATAAGCTCCAGCCCTGTCCCTCTAGGCAGCTTGCCAAACCCTTGAGACCAAAGCATCCAGGCTCTTCCAGCAAGTTGTGATCTGTCATATAGCAAAAGGCTTATGTGCTCGGGGGATGATACATTGGATTAAAGGGTCCGGTTTTACTTCTTTTATTTACAATCAACCCAAGATTCTATTTTCTCCTTTCCGTGCATGCAAATGTTCCCCCGGGGTGGGGGGGGACACATAACTGGAAACTGGTATGTAACTACGAGAGTACACGTAGCTTTTGGAGAGATACCCAATATGTCCTTTGGCAAATGTAGAGGGTAAAAGCCTGCCCGTTTGCTCACATGACTGCTCCTCTAATTCCACTGTCACCTGATCCTCAGCAGAAGAAAGATGCACTTGAGAGTCATGGTGTCTGCTCTAGCCCTTCCGGATTCTAAGTTCTAAAGTTTTCTTGGAAAGCACCTGGCTGCTTATGGAGCCAATTAAGTCTCTTTAATGACAAAGCCATATCAGGACAGGAGGGGGTATTATGGCTAGGTTTTGCTTAAGCTATTTAAGACTGCAGTCTCTACTGATAACATGGTAAACGCCTGTGAAGTAGACGTTAAGTTGCTATACTTGCTTCTCCTTTTCTCTACAGCTGTATCTGTGACTTTGAATTTCTATACTACGTGTGTACGGATGGCAAGGAAAGAGGAAGGACCAAACAGTGTTGATTGGGGGCGGGGAGGGGGCAAACCCTTCTCACACAGCAGGGTAAGACACAGAGGAAATAAAAAACTGAACCAGAAGAGAATGGAGGTTGGAAATAAGTTAATCATTGTTTGGGAAGAGTCTAGCAGGAAGCTGGAAGGTTATGAGGATCTGGGAGTGTTCTCTGTATATTTACTCTCTGGCCTTACACTGGCACACAGTTGCCATACGGGATGCCTTATGCTATTATGCCGACCACATTTCTTCCCTTCATTTTCTGGGAAAGAATGAGCCTCACACATTTCTATGTTGCTTCGACACTGAAACATCCAAACGTCTCAAATCTTCTTTTTCTTCTGAAAAGTTCTGCCCTTTTCTTTCTATTCAGCATCTTCTGAGCACCCAGGGCCTCTTTTGTTCCTCTTTCTCTGATAGCAACGTGTTGCAGAACGCAGCATAGCCTCCAACACTTTTAACGTCTATGTCTCATGCCTGAAGGAAACCTCTCTTCTAGGGACCATGGTTTTTAAGTTTTTGTATGCGAACATTTAACAATGATCATTGGAACCCAGGAGAATCTCAATATACTCTTATTAGATCTAGGGGAAGAAAAATCGTGAAGAATCTAAAGAAGATGGCAGCAACTCCTACTCAGCTGCAGGATGTTTTGTATAGGTATCCGAAAGACACAGAGCAGAAGATGAACCCATTTCTTGGTATTAGAATCATTACAGACAAGGCACACAGTGAAAATGAGAGGTGAAAGTTTGTTGATACATTCTGGGGAAGAACAGGTAGACACTGCAATTAAAATGCCCAAGAAAGGTGGTGATAGGAGCCAAGGGCAGGGAGGAAAAAGCGTAGGTAGGTCTCCACAGTGAGATGAAAACCTTACGGGGGTTCAGACACAACTGAACCTGCGTTCCGGTATTTAAAGGACAGTTTCTGGGGAACAGAGATTATGAAATCAGACTTCAATAATAAAGTTTGACAATAAAAAATAAATAAATAAAAAGTTGGATTACAACTGTCGCCGTTATGGACGAGGTGATGGCAGCAGGGGAGTGAACAGTGATCAGTTACTGCATAAAGTTAGTAGGGAGAAGCAATGACTGGGGATTAAGGAACATGTACATGTGGAGTTTGAAGCTTGTTCACCTCATAGGAAGAGTAACGCTGAGAAGAGAAATGAAAACATGTCGCGCGAAGGGTTTGTTAGGCATCTGAAGGTGTTAGAAGGAAGCTTTATAAGTTTAGGTCTGGACTCAAGAAGAGATGAGGGTGGACACACGAATCAATCTGCCAGTTATATAGACTCATGAGAAAGCACATGTTACTGGCTCTAAGCCATGCACTAGCTCAGCATGAGGCAGTCTCCATGGCCTACCCAAGGCCAAGGCTCACTCCAGTAGATACAGAGTATAGACCTATCCAGGACCCAGGATCATCTTCACAGACTGCAGCCCAGATATACCTCGCACTAGGTCAGCTCTTGTAACTCCAGTCTTTGCAGTGGTCTTACTTAGTTACAGGTAACAGGTACTCTCTCAAGGTCCCGTGGATCCCAGCCAATCTCTAAAGACCCGGGTATAAGGTCCATAGCAGTAGCTATAGACTCCATCAACAAGTCTGTAGATATAGGTGCCGTGATGTCTGCCTAGTAACTCAGATATTAGATACCTTGCCTGAAGAGGCCATGGAAGACTTCCTGCCTACAATCTCTGTACCGGATGCCTAATAAGAGGGTTTACCAGAGAAAGCTCATCTTCTGAAACTGGACTGAGTCTTTAGTTCTAATATTCAGATGTCATTGTAAAGCAAAAAGAAATACATAAGCCAAGTAAAAAATAACCAACAAATAAGACAGCAATATTTTTCCCAGGGGCTAGTTCAATAAGTGAACTTCTTGAAAAATAACTCAAAATCATGGTATGACCCAATCTATAAATCTAAAAGAAACCGGGCTAAAGAGATGGCTCAGAGGTTAGGAGCACTGAATACTCTCCCAGAGGTCCCGAGTTCAATTCCCAGCAACCACATGGTGGCTCACAGCCATCTGTAATGGGATCTGATGCCCTCTTCTGGTGTGTCTGAAGACAGCTCCAGTGTACTCATATACATAAAATGAATAAATAATTCTTTAAAAAAATAAATTAAACTACTTTTTTTTACAGAGCAAATAGAGAAGGCATGATATGACGACCTATAAGTATACAGAGAAAAGACATTCGAAAGCCTACATTCTGAATGATAAGATAACCAGATTAGGAAGAACTAGAAATAAACCCTGAGGTATCTAGCAGTAAAAGCAAACAAGCAAACAAACAAACAAAGAACAACAAAACCACATAGATACAGTCTTTCACTGGAAAAAAAAGATATATCTCATCTCATACACTATGGGAAAAAAAAACAGGCTAAGACAATAGAATATAGCATTTCAGGCCCTTTTGAGATTATTGATTATGAACTAAGAGAGACAAGGGAATCCAACTGTCTGGTTTTATTACTTTTAATTTCAGAGGTGCAAGGGTTAAGTAAGTACAGGGTTATATTTAACCAAAGTATTGGTGTCATCAAAGATCCAAGAAAATTATCACTAGGCCTTTGAGGAAGTGATGATCACTTATCTAGATCAGCTTCAAGAAGCTGTGGAAGGCAGCGATGGGTGTGGTCGTATCAGGAGGTTAACTGTATGACCGTGTTAAAGACTGTCGAGTACTAGACGAGAGGTTCCAATGGGTAGAAAATAAGATATTATCAATCGGTATGACTTTCAAAATTGTTCCTAATTACAAGGGAGGATATGACCTTGGGAATAAGAGTATTCCTAGAGATGGAGGCTTTCAAAACTGAGAAGGTAGAGGACTGAAAGGATGATGCTGATGATAGAAGCTATTTCTTATGTGATGTATTGAAGACTATAACAGGACCTGGGATTGGAATACACCATGTATTTATATGGTAGTCACTGTTCAGTCTCCGGGAAGAGACGAGACACCATGAGGAAAGCAACTCTCATCAAGGAAAGCATGTAACTGGGGGCTTGCTTACAGTTTCAGTGGCCCGGTCCGTTATCATAATGCATGACATGGATGGAGCTGGTGGAGTAACAGAGCTACATCCTGATCCACAGGATGAGAGAGAAAGACTGGGCCTGGCGTAGGCTGCTGAAATATCAAGGCACTCTCCTGGTGACACGCTTCCTCTAACAAGGCCACACCACCCAATCCTTCTAAATCTTTTAAACAGTTCCACTTCACAAGGACCACGGATTCAAATAAATGAGACTAACTGAGGTGGGAATGGTGGCGGGGGGAGTTCTCATTCAAACTTCCACAGGTGGTAAAGAAGATATTAAATATCTGAGAATATAGGCAATATGCAAAAGGATCTTCCCTAAGTCTGTATTAGTGCAACAGTTTATACTTCTGTTCTTTATTTTTATCTCTGGAATGAAAGGAGGTCATAGTACCATGACGAATCCTTTTTGAAACAAATAATTGTTTTTACTGGCGTGGGAACTAATTGTGCCTTCCAAAGACTAACTAAGCTCTACTTTAAAGGAAATGCAGGCCAAACTCATGAATGTTGCTAAAATAGGAGATTTAAAATAAAACCTAGTAAAGAATTTAGTTTATTATAAATATAGGCAGCAACAATGTAAGAAAAT